>WNWK01032924.1:0-21537 GCA_009830355.1 Cherax destructor
TATTATTAAATAATATTAATTACATTACAATTATTATTACAAGATAATAAAGATGGTAAAGAACTCACAACATGGCAGGAGTTTTGTACAGGACAGATGGTGATGCTGAAGACTTTATTACTGTATTTTCTGTCTGCAACGAAGAGCATGTTGAAGTTGAAGGAAGGAGACGAGAGAGTCCAAGAGCTGGTCGACGTGAACCTGTGAAGACGTAAGTCACACTGACTTTCAGCGAAGACTAAATTTCCATATGGATTCGATAGATCAATTTGATTTTATCAGTGCATATTCCCTCCATGTTGTTTATGAGATAACTAAATACATCTCTCTCTCTCTTGGACAAAGTAATCAACACAGGCTGATTTACGGTCCCTCCACCAGTAAGTTCCTAAAAGAATTATTATTGCGCCACAACCATTAGAAAGTTTCCTAAGCCGTTTCCTTTGCTTTCAGGAATATAATTACAAATCTAAAGCAAAATACTAAATTCCCAGTAACCTCTCGCTATTCTAAATATAAGTGACTCTGATGAAGCAAAATCATCAGAGTATTAGAAGTAATGAAGACAAAGTCGATAAAGTTAACTGGGTAAGGGAGTACGTTCTTGGGTAGCTTTAGGTAGTGGTGGTTTCGACCTGCCTTGAATGGGCCAGTAGACCTTCTGAAAGTTTCCTCTATTCTCATATTCTTATCTAGGTTTCCTAAGCTAAAATATCTAGCCTGAAAATTTTTCTTCTATCGTTAAGTACATAAATATTACTAGAGAGTGAACTTTGGAAGCTTTTATCATGGCTTATACACCTCTTTTTATTTTTTTTGTCTATCTTCACAATGACTCTTCGTACTTCCATTATTGTTTCGTTGTTTGGTTTTATGATCACTTTATGATTCTGTTGTAAGGCAGAAAAACCTTGACGTAATCCCGTGGAGCCAGCATGAAGGAATTACCTGTGATGAGGGTTTCGTAGAGCGCATCCTGCAACACGGAAAGAAGTGAGGCGCATCCTGCAACACGGAAAGAAGTGAGGCGCATCCTGCAACACGGAAAGAAGTGAGGCGCATCCTGCAACACGGAGAGAAGTGAGGCGCATCCTGCAACACGGAAAGAAGTGAGGCGCATCCTGCAACACGGAAAGAAGTGAGGCGCATCCTGTAACACGGAAAGAAGTGAGACGCATCCTGCAACACGGAAAGAAGTGAGACGCATCCTGCAACACGGAAAGAAGTGAGACGCATCCTGCAACACGGAAAGAAGTAAGGCGCATCCTGTAACACGGAAAGAAGTGAGGCGCATCCTGCAACACGGAAAGAAGTGAGGCGCATCCTGCAACACGGAAAGAAGTGAGACGCATCCTGCAATACGGAAAGAAGTAAGGCGCATCCTGCAACACGGAAAGAAGTGAGGCGCATCCTGCAACACGGAAAGAAGTGAGACGCATCCTGCAACACGGAAAGAAGTGAGATGCATCCTGCAACACGGAAAGAAGTGAGACGCATCCTGCAACACGGAAAGAAGTGAGATGCATCCTGCAACACGGAAAGAAGTGAGACGCATCCTGCAACACGGAAAGAAGTGAGATGCATCCTGCAGACGGAAAGTGAGACACATTATGCAACACAAAAAGTGTAACGCATCCTATAACATAAAAGGCAGTAAGATGCATCCCGCAACACAGAAAAATATATATTTTTTTTTCATTTATGTTAATGTAAAAATTTATAATTTTGTACCAAAAGAAACTTAGAAAACTTACCTAACCTTATTATAACAAGTGTAATTTAATTTAGCCTAACCCAACTAAATATTTTTTAGATACATTTACAGTAATTTAATAATAAACAAACACAATGAAATATATTTTTTTCATTAGGTTCAGAATGATTTTTGCTAAATTATTGCATAAACAAATTTTCGCTTGTCTTATATGGCAAGACGAGCGTTGCTATTTAAGCCAAAATCGCAAGTTTTACCTAATCGGCACGACATTATATATATATATATATATATATATATATATATATATATATATATATATATATATATATATAAACACTGATCTCTGGCCGACGGAGACTCGACCCTACGAACCTTGTGACAGGAACGCAGTGCTTTACCGACCGTACCACACTGGACCAATACCTTGGCATCCAGCTCACGCTAGACGTTGATCCAAGGCACCCAGCTTTCAGGCAGGTGGCTTACAGCTTTTCATCTCATCCCCTGCATGCATCGACACAACTAGAGATTTTTACAATGCTAGGAATTCGCAAGAGCAGGCGAAATATTCACAAACACTGATCTCTGGCGACGGAGACTCGACCCTACGAACCTTGGATCAACGTCTAGCGTGAGCTGGATGCCAAGGTATTGGTCCAGTGTGGTACGGTCGGTAAAGCACTGCGTTCCTGTTACAAGGTTCGTAGGGTCGAGTCTCCGTCGGCCAGAGATCAGTGTTTGTGAATATTTCGCCTGCTCTTGCGAATTCCTAGCATATATATATACGTATATAAAAGTGCAAAATTATTCATAAGTTGGCATTTACAATGGTTGAAAGAATCTAAATATTCCTTTTCACCTCTAATGTTTAACTCACGTGCTTATCTACTGCACATATCCTCACTTACACTTAGCCGTTGTTGAGGTTGGTGGTCCTGATCTCCAATAAGTCGAAATAGCAGCAATAATTATCTGCTTCGCAGAAATTATTATAGCCGTACAGTGAGAAGTTCTTGAAGGTGAGTTTAGGGTTGTAGCGGGGAGGAGCTTGGATCACATAAATGCATTTGGATCCTGTCGATCACAAAAGTGGGTGATGAACAGATTGTACCTCATTTACCATGTACACGTTTACATTCTAGTTACTATGAATGTCGTTATTATTAAATTTTCAGTTTTAAGAATCACACACACACACACTCACACACACTCACACACACACACACACACACACACACACACACACACACACACACACACACACACAGTTCAACCCCACCAAGTGCAAAGTCATGAAGATTGGGGAGGGGCAAAGAAGATCGCAGACGGAGTACAGTCTAGCGGGCCAGAGACTACAAACCTCACTCAAGGAAAAAGATCTTGGGGTGAGTATAACACCAGGCACATCTCCTGAGGCGCACATCAACCAAATAACTGCGGCAGCATATGAGCGCCTAGCAAACCTAAGAACAGCATTTCGACATCTTAATAAGGAATCGTTCAGAACCCTGTACACTGTGTACGTTAGGCCCATACTGGAGTATGCAGCACCTGTTTAGAAACCACACCTAGCCAAGCACATAAAGAAACTAGAGAAAGTGCAAAGGTTTGCAACAAGACTAGTCCCGGAGCTAAGGGGTATGTCCTACGAGGAGAGATTAAGGGAAATCGACCTGACGACACTGGAGGACAGGAGAGAAAGGGGGGACATGATAACGACATATAAAATACTGAGAGGAATTGACAAGGTGGACAGAGACAGAATGTTCCAGAGATGGGACACAGCAACAAGGGGGCACAGTTGGAAGTTGAAGACTCAGATGAATCACAGGGATGTTAGGAAGTATTTCTTCAGTCACAGAGTGTTCAGGAAGTGGAATAGCTTGGGAAGTGATGTAGTGGAAGCAGGATCCATTCATAGCTTCAAGAAGAGGTATGATAAGGCTCATGGCGAAGGGAGAGTGACCCAGTAGCGGCCAGTGAAGAGGTGGGGCCAGGAGTTATGACTTGACCCCTGCAACCACAACTAGGTGAGTACACACACACACACAAACACAAGCACACACACACACACACACACACACACACACACACACACACACACACACACATACACACACACTCGGCAGGCGATGTAACATCCCCCCAATGAAGAGCAGGGGTCCCACTAGCACGTTGAGGGACAACACAATAAGTGTCAGGGGCCCAAGATTGTTCAACTGCCTCCCAGCATACATCAGGGGGATTACCAACAAACCCCTGGCTGTCTTCAAGCAGGCACTGGACAGGCACCTCAAGTCGGTACCTGATCAGCCGGGCTGTGGTTCGTACGTTAAACTGCGTGTGGCCAGCAGTAACAGCCTGGTTGATCAGGCTCTGGTCCAACAGGAGGCCTGGTCACAGACCGAGCCGCGGGGGCGTTGACCCCTGGAATTCTCTCCAGGTAGACTCCAGGTACACACACACACACACACACACACACACTCACACGCACACACTCACACACACACACACACAACAGGCCTAGTGTCTAATCGACATGTGCCTAGGACAAAATGGTAACTAACACACCTTTTTATATACTCACATACGCTTGATAATACAAATAAGATCACATTACCTGCTGGGTAATAGCTGGGAAAGTTGGGGAAGGTGATGACACCAGGCTGGCTGATATTCGCTGAGCAGTTGGATATAAATTGACCTGTCATAAAAAAAATACCCAGTTTAGTTATACTTTGCTAGTTACTAATTACTATGTATCCAGTGTTAGTTACTAGTATATAGTTACTTAATGCTAGTTGTTAGTTGTTGCTCGCTTGTGGTTGGTTACCCATGTTTACTCACTTGTGGTTGGTTACCCATGTTTACTCACTTGTGGTTGGTTACCCATGTTTACTCACTTGTGGTTGGTTACCCATGTTTACTCACTTGTGGTTGGTTACCCATGTTTACTCACTTGTGGTTGGTTATTCATTTTTAGGATACACTGATTCACTTTTCTTAGACATGCAGTAAATGCGATGATAAACATACAAAGAAATATCGATACCTTAATTCAAATTACCAAAAAATTCCTTAAAAAAAAAAGATTGACTGAGAACACTAAGAATACATTGATCAAAACAATAAACTAGGTTTAAAGTGCTGAAAATATCATTAATAATAATAATAATAATAATTTGGTGGTGCTCAAAATACAAAGCTAGAATTATATGAACGGGAATAGTTGATTTTAAGAACCCGATGCTATGCATGGAAAATCGACCTCCTTTTTTTTCTACTCGTATTCATATGAATAACTAAAGTGTAATGAACACTTGTCAGTGCTCAGTAATAATTCATATGAAGACAGAAACTCAGAAGATTGATTGAGCTGTATATTTCAGCCATCATCTTCTGGGATCGAAATTTACAGATCAATCAGTATCCTGAGTTTCTGCCTTCGGATTCATATGATTGTTGATAGTGAAAGTGGCAAGAAAGTCGTGGCTGGTGGGTCACTAGCAAGCAGGTAGTGGCTGGTGGGTCACTAGCAAGCAGGTCGTTTCTGGTGGGTCACTAGCAAGCAGGTAGTGGCTGGTGGGTCACTAGCAAGCAGGTAGTGGCTGGTGGGTCACTAGCAAGCAGGTCGTTTCTGGTGGGTCACTAGCAAGCAGGTCGTGGCTGGAACATTCTGTCTCTGTCCACCTTGTCTATTCCTCTCAGTATCTTATATGTCGTTATCATGTCCTCCCTATCTCTCCTGTCCTCCAGTGTCGTCAGGTCGATTTCCCTTAACCTCTCCTCGTAGGACATACCCCTTAGCTCCGGGACTAGTCTTGTTGCAAACCTTTGCACTTTCTCTAGTTTCCTTACATGCTTGGCTAGGTGTGGGTTCCAAACTGGTGCTGCATACTCCAATATAGGCCTAACATACACGGTGTACAGTGTCATGAATGATTCCTTATTAAGATGTCGAAATGCTGTTCTTAGGTTTGCTAGGCGCCCATATGCTGCAGCAATTATTTGGTTGATGTGCGCTTCAGGAGATGTGCCTGATGTTATACTTACCCCAATTATTATTATTATTATTATTATTATAATCAAATAGAAGCGCTAAACCACAGGGGTTATACTTACCCCAAGATTCTTTTCCTTGAGTGAGGTTTGTAGTCTCTAGCCCCCTACACTGTACTTCGTCTGTGATCTTCTTTGCCCTTCCCCAATCTTCATGACTTTGCACTAGGTGGGGTTGAACTCCAGGAGCCAGTTTCCTGGACGAGACCTGCAGCCTGTAAAGATTCCTTTTGTAGTTCTGCCTGGTCCTTGTCCCATTGAATTCTTCTCATCACCTTAACATCATCTGCAAACAGGGACACCTCTGAATCTATTTCTTCCGTCATGTAGTTCACAAATACCAGGAACAGCACCAGTCCTAGGACTCACCCCTGTGGAACCCAGCTCGTCACATGCACCCACTGATACCTCGCCACGTACCATGAGTCGCTGTTGTCTTCATGACAGGTATTCCCTGATCCATTGCAGTGCCTTCCCTGTTATCCCTGCCTTGTCCTCCAACTTTTGCACTAATCTCTTGTGTGGGACTGTGTCAAACGCCTTCTTACAGTCCAAGAAAATGCAATATACCCACCCCTCTCTCTCTTGTCTTACTGCTGTCACCCTGTCATAGAACTCCACTAGGTTTATGACACAGAATTTCTCGTCCCTGAAACCGTGCTGGCTGTCGATGATAAGCTCATTCCTTTTAAGGTGCTCCACCACTCTCCTGATAATCTTTTCCATGACTTTGCATACTGTACATGTCAGTGACACTGGTCTGTATTTTAATGCTTCGTGTCTGTCTCCTTTTTTAAAAATTGGTACTACATTTGCTGTCTTCCATACCTCAGGTACTCACCCTGTTTTGATAGATGTGTTGAAGATTGTTGTTAGTGGTACACATAGCTCCTCTGCTCCCTCTCTCAGGACCCTTGGAGAGATGTTATCCGGCCCCATCGCCTTTGAGGTATCTAGCTCACTCAGCAGACTCTTCACTTCTTCCTCGGTTGTATTTATTGTGTCCAACACTTGATGGTGTACTCCACCTCTCCATCTTTCTGGAGTCCCTTCTGTCTCGTCTGTGAACACTTCTTTGACACCGTTGAGCTTCTCACATACTTCACGGTCGTTTCTTGTGATCTCCCTTTCTTCCTTCCTCAGCCTGATTACCTGGTCCTTGACTGTTGTTCTCTTCCTGATGTGGCTGTACAACAGCTTCGTGTCAGATTTGTCTTTCGTTGCTATGTCATTTTCATATTGTCATTGGGCCTCCCTTATTACCTGTGCATATTCATTTCTGGCTCTACGACTGCTCTCCTTATTATCCTGGGTCCTTTGCCTTCTATACTTCTTCCATTCTCTAGCACACTTGGTTTTGGCCTCTCTACATCTTTGGGTGAACCAAGGGCTCATCCTGACTTTCCTGTTATTTCTGTTACCCTTGGGCACAAACTTCTCCTTAGCTTCCTTGCATATCGTTGTCACATATTCCATCATCTCGTTTGCTGACTTCCCTTTCAGTTCTCTGTCCCACTTAACCCCGTGCAGGAAATTCCTCACGCCTATGTAGTCCCCTCTCTTGTTTGGCTTCATTCGTCCTGCCCTTCCTGCTTCCCTCTCCACTTGTAACTCTACTATATATTCGAAGCTCAGAACCACGTGATCACTGGCCCCGAGGGGTCTTTCATATGTGATGTTATCAATATCTGCACTACTCAAGGTGAATACTAGGTCCAGTCTTGCTGGCTCATCCTCTCCTCTCTCTCTCTCTGGTAGTGTCCCTTACGTGTTTCCCAGTACCACCTCCATCATCTATCTTAGCTTTCCACGCTTCTGGGCCCCCATGTGGCTCCAGTCGATTTCCTTGTAATTGAAGTCACCCATGATCAGCAGCTTTGCCCTGCTTGTATGAGAGCTTCTGGCCAATTCAGCCAGTGTGTCAACCATTGCTCTATTGCTCTCATCATGCTCTTGCCTTTGCCTCCTGCTGTTCTGTGGAGGGTTTTACATCACTGCAATTACCACCTTGGGACCTCCAGCCTGAAGTGTTCCTATTATGTAGTCTCTTGCTGCTTCTCTGTCTCCTCTCTCCAGCTCATCAAAATCCCATCAGTGTGTGTGTGTGTGTTTGTGTTTCTTTGTTTGTTTGTATTATTATTATTATACACACATACATACACTTCAGTGAAATTAGGAAAAAAAAGTGTTTATGTGTTTACACACACATCTTCAGATATTTTAAATTTGAAAGAATCTCATATATATTTCAGTATACAAAGACTTAATAGGCCATTGTACAGATATTTACACCCCATCAAGAACTTAACAAGTGGACAGTGAGAGGATAACACATGATGCTGTGCTACGTTGTGAAAATATTATTAATTTAAGGCAGATTCCTCACAAGTGAAGAATGAAGCAATCTTCTGTTTTAAAATGGTTTAAAATGGCAAGTAACAAATTAAATGAAAATTGTTAAATTAGACACATATGCAACACTTGGGTATCTTTATTGTGGAAACGTTTCGCCACACAGTGGCTTCATCAGTCCAATACAAAGTAGAAAGGTATAAGGAGAGGAGGAGTTTGAGGTTATCAGTCCTCGCCTGGAGTCGATGTTCAGTCCATCAATCTTGTTGGAAGTGTAGCAACCTAGAGATTTATATCTTAATCAGGTGAGATGCAAATGAAAATTAAAAATCTGTTAAATTAGAATTCATAAAAACAATTTTATTGAAAAGATAAACAGATATATATTTCATATAAACCAGGTACTGATTAGAAAAATCACAATATTTTATAAAAAAAAAATTTTTTATTCCAATATCATTCCAATTAATTTTACAAGAGTGTATTCATTTATTTTGCAATGTCACTTATTACAAAAAAAACTATTTGTAATAAAAAGACTGTTCGGGATAACTAATAAAATCTCAGATTTCTAATATTTATTATATTATATTGTTATTAATATAAAAAACATATAATCTGAATAAAACATAATCTAATAATTTGTGTAAAAGCATATTTATATACACAAAATCATAGTACAATCAAATATCACAAGTAAATCATATACTTAGTGCTTATCAAGTGGCTGCCGTCTTCAAGTGTCACGCAGGACACTACCATACCTCGTCATGATACGCCTTCTCCACCGTGTCCTCAGACACCCTTATCTCTGTCTTATGGCACGCCTTCTCACGGGGTCCCATGAAACCCGTTCTCTGTGTCACATGACACGCCTCCGGTGTCACATGACACGCCCCCGGTGTCACCCGACACGCCTTCTCTACTGTGTCACACGACACCCTTCTCTCTGTGCCAGAGTCACACAAGACACCACATCTTACCAGTGTCACACAAGACACCACATCTTACCAGTGTCACACAAGACACCACATCTTACCAGTGTCACACAAGACACCACATCTTGCCAGTGTCACACAAGACACCACATCTTACCAGTGTCACACAAGACACCACATCTTGCCAGTGTCACACAAGACACCACATCTTACCAGTGTCACACAAGACACCACATCTTGCCAGTGTCACACAAGACACCACATCTTGCCAGTGTCACACAAGACACCACATCTTGCCAGTGTCACACAAGACACCACATCTTACCAGTGTCACAAAGACACCACATCTTACCAGTGTCACAAAGACACAATCTTACCAGTGCACAAGACAATCTTACCAGTGTCACTCAAGACACCACATCTTACCAGTGTCACACAAGACACCACATCTTACCAGTGTCACACAAGACACCACATCTTACCAGTGTCACACAAGACACCACATCTTACCAGTGTCACACAAGACACCACATCTTACCAGTGTCACACAAGACATCACATCTTACCAGTGTCACACAAGACACCACATCTTACCAGTGTCACACAAGACACCACATCTTACCAGTGTCACACAAGACACCACATCTTACCAGTGTCACACAAGACACCACATCTTACCAGTGTCGCACAAGACACCACATCTTACCAGTGTCACACAAGACATCACATCTTACCAGTGTCACACAAGACATCACATCTTACCAGTGTCACACAAGACATCACATCTTACCAGTGTCACACAAGACACCCATTTCAGGTACATATTTTCAGGTACAACAGTCTAGGTGCAGCATTCTCAGGTACAACAGTTATTTTCAGGTACAACATTTGGTACGGTGAATAAGCCATTAGATAGTCTAAGACCGTTACCAGCACGAAGAATCGCTCTCAAGGTATCTCGAACGTAGCACTCTCCAGTAGTGTATGGGAGAGTCTACTCTCCAGTGGGAGAGTTTGGTAGCACTCTCCAGTAGTGTATATGGGAGAGTCTGGTTGACACTGTCGGTCCAGCCGGCTCGGCAGTCCAACATCACGTTTGATGACGTCACCAGTGACTGCCGGCCGGCAGGTAAACTACATAACAGCCATGTTAGGTAGGGGGCTGTAACATCATTACATTAGATTCAGCAAGAATACAGCTTATATCACCCATACAGAATATTCACATTAGAACAATGTACTAGACAACTTCAAACTTTTCGTCTTAAATCTAGTATACTTAAACGGCTTTTAATATGATCGATCTGATTACCTGGTCCTGTAGGACTTAGTGACTGCAGCAAAAACAAAATTGCTCTTGCAGGCTAGTTTAACTACTATTCCTTAGGTATATTGCAGGAATGGTGTGAGACTAGGGAGGTGAAGGAAGACTGATGGAAAGTGCTTGGAGTTGGTACAATGTAAACAACAGGTGTAAGTAATTACCGGCATGAGGCCTGGTCACAGACCGGGCCGCGGGGGCGTTGACCCCTGGAATTCTCTCCAGGTAACTATCTATGACTTCAGGAGCAGAGTTAAGTCCATGCATCCTCAGTACTGTATTTAATCTTACAAAAAAAAAAAAAAAAATCCTGTGGTTGCAGCATTTACTACCTCTTAAGGGGTCGGGGTGTTTTGATGTCAGTGAAGGGCTCTTGATCCAAGGAACTGTAAGTATTCTAGCTTGAATTGATCCTGTTTACTTGGGTCACTAGCAAGCAGGTCGTGGCTGGTGGTTCACTAGCAAGGAGGTCGTGGTTGGTGGG
Source organism: Cherax destructor (assembly GCA_009830355.1). Classification (NCBI taxonomy): domain Eukaryota; kingdom Metazoa; phylum Arthropoda; class Malacostraca; order Decapoda; family Parastacidae; genus Cherax; species Cherax destructor. The sequence continues at coordinate 10,872 of WNWK01032924.1, forward strand.
TCACTAGCAAGGAGGTCGTGGCTGGTGGGTCACTAGCAAGCAGGTCGTGGCTGGTGGGTCACTAGCAAGGAGGTCGTAGCTGGTGGGTCACTAGCAAGGAGGTCGTGGCTGGTGGGTCACTAGCAAGGAGGTCGTGGCTGGTGGGTCACAAGCAAGGAGGTCGTGGCTGGTGGGTCACTAGCAAGCAGGTCGTGGCTGGTAGGTCACTAGCAAGGGGGTCGTGGCTGGTGGGTCACTAGCAAGGAGGTCGTGGCTGGTGGGTCACAAGCAAGGAGGTCGTGGCTGGTGGGTCACTAGCAAGCAGGTCGTGGCTGGTGGATCACTAGCAAGGAGGTCGTGGTTGGTGGGTCACGGGAAGGATGTCGTTGCTGGTAGGTCACTAGCAAGCAAGTCGTGGCTGGTGGGTCACAAGCAAGGGTGCTGGTGGGTCACAGCAAGCAGGTCGTGGCTGTGGGTCACTGCAAGAGGCGGCGCTGGTGGGTCACTAGAAGAGGTCGTGGCTGGTGGGCACAGCAAGCGGTGGTGGGTCACGCAAGGGTCGTGCTGGTGGGTCAAACAAGGAGCGGCTGGTGGGTCACTAGCAAGCAAGTCGTGGCTGGTGGGTCACTAGCAAGGGTCGTAGCTGGTGGCCTAGCAAGGGTCGTGGTGGTGGGCATAGGGTCGGCTGGTGGGTCCACGGCTGTGGGTCTGAGGGGTATGCAAGGGTCGTGTGGTGGGTCACTACAAGGGGTCGTGGCTGGGGTCACTAGCAGGGGTCGTGGTGGTGGGTCACTGAAGAGGTCTGGCTGTGGGTCACGCAAGGAGGTCGTGGCTGGTGGGTACGCAGCAGGTCGTGGCTGGTGGTCACTAGCAAGGGTCGGGTGGCGGGGGCGCTGGGCAGGGGTGGCTGGTGGGTCACAAGTCGGCTGGGGTCACAGCAGGTCGTGGTGGTACACAGCGGTCGGGTGGTGGGTCACACAAGGTCGTGGCTGGTGGGTCACTGCAAGAGTCGTGGCTGGTGGGTCACTAGCAAGGGTCGGGCTGGTGGGTCACGCAAGGTCGGCTGTGGTCACTAGCAAGAGTCGTGGCTGTGGGTCACAGCAAGGGGTCGTTGGTGGGTCACGCAAGGTCGGCTGGTGGTCACTAGCAAGAGGTCGTGGCTGGTGGGTCACTAGCAAGGGTCGTGGCTGGTGGGTCACAAGGGTCGTGGCTGGTGGTCACTAGCAAGGTGGCTGGGGGTCACTGCAGAGTCGTGGCTGGGGGTCGCTGCAAGAGGGCTGGCTGGTGGGTCACGCGCGGGTGGTGTGGTCACGCAAGGGTCGGGCTGGTGGTCACGCAAGGTGTGGCTGTGGGTCACAAGCAAGGAGGTCGTGGCGGGGGTCACTAGCAGAAGGTCGTGGGGTGGTCACTGAAGTCGTGGTGGTGGACAGAGCGTTGGTGGGTCAAAGGGTGTGGTGGGCACAGCAAGCAGGGTGGTGGGGCAAGGTGGCTGGTGGGAGAAGGGCGTGGCTGGTGGGTCACAGGCAGGGTCGTGGTGGGGGTCATGCAAGGAGGTCGTGGCTGGTGGGTCACAGCAAGGAGGTCGTGGTGGTGGGCACTCACAGGGCAAGGAGTCGTGCTGGTGGGTCACTAGCAAGGAGGTCGTGGCTGGTGGGTCACAAGCAAGGAGGTCGGGTGGTGGGTCCACAGGGGTGGTGGGTCACTACAAGGTCTGTGGTGGGTCACTAGCAAGGGGTCGTGGCGCGTGGTGGGTTGGCAAGAGGATCGTGGCTGGTGGGTCAGTGAGAGGTCGTGGGTCACTGGGGATGCTGGGGTCAGGAATGGTGGGTCACAGCAAGGAGGTCGTGGCTGGTGGGTCAGCGGGGTCGGCTGGTGGGCACAGCAAGGGGTCGTGGCTGGTGGGTCAAGCAAGGAGGTCGGGCTGGTGGGTCACTAGCAAAGGTCGTGGCTGGTGGGTCACTAGCAAGGGTCGTGGCTGGTGGGTCACTGCAAGGGGTCGGCTGGGGTCACACAGTGGCTGGTGGGTCACTAGCAAGGAGGTGTGCTGGTGGGTCACTAGCAAGGAGGTCGTGGCTGGTGGCACAGCAAGGGTCGTGCTGGTGGGTCACTAGCAAGGAGGTCGTGGCTGGTGGGTCACAGCAAGGAGGTCGTGGCTGGTGGGTCACTAGCAAGCAGGTCGTGGCTGGTGGGTCACTAGCAAGGAGTCGTGGCTGGTGGTCACTAGCAAGGAGGTCGTGGCGGTGGGTCACTAGCAAGGAGGTCGTGGCTGGTGGGTCACTAGCAAGGGAGTCGTCGCTGGTGGGTCAACAAGGAGGTCGGCTGGTGGGTCCACAAGCAGGTCGTGGTGGTGGGTCACTAGCAAGGGGCGTGTGGTGGGTCACTAGCAAGGAGGTCGTTGGTGGGTCACTGCAAGGAGGTGTGGCTGGTGGGTCACTAGCAAGAGGGTCTGGCTGGTGGGTCACAGCAAGGGTCGTGGTGGTGGGTCACTAGCAAGGGGTCGTGGCTGGTGGGTCACTAGCAAGGAGTCGTGGCTGGTGGGTCATAGCAAGGGTCGTGGTGGTGGGTCACTAGCAAGAGGTCGTGGCTGGTGGGTCACAGCAAGGAGGTCGTAGCTGGTGGTCACAGCAAGGAGGTCGGGCTGGTGGGTCACGTAGCAAGGAGGTCGTGGCTGGTGGGTCACAGCAAGTCGTGGCGGGGTCTGGCAGGTCGTGCTGGTAGGGTCTGGTGGTGGGCATGGTGGGTCTGAGGTGGGGTGCAGCAAGAGAGGTGGCTGGTGGTCACTAGCAAGAGGCGTGGTGGTGGTCACTAGCAAGAAGTCGTGGCTGGGGGTCACGGAAGGTCGTGGCTGGTGGGTCACTAGAAGGAGGTGCGTGGTCGAAGAGCGTCAGGCTGGTGGCAAGCAAGTCGTGGCTGGTGGGTCACAAGCAAGCAGGTCGTGGCTGGTGGGTCACTAGCAAAGGGGTCGTGGCTGGTGGGTCACTAGCAAGGGGGTCGTGGCTGGTGGGTCACTAGCAAGGAGGTCGTGGCTGGTGGGTCACTAGCAAGGTGGTCGTGGCTGGTGGGTCACTAGCAAGCAGGTCGTGGCTGGTGGGTTACTAGCAAGGAGGTCGTGGCTTGTGGGTCACTAGCAAGGAGGTCGTGGCTGGTGGGTCACTATCAAGGGGGTCGTGGCTGGTGGGTCACTATCAAGGGGGTCGTGGCTGGTGGGTCACTAGCAAGGAGGTCGTGGCTAGTGGGTCACTAGCAAGGAGGTCGTGGCTGGTGGGTCACTAGCAAGCAGGTCGTGGCTGGTGGGTCACTAGCAAGCAGGTCGTGGCTGGTGGGTCACTAGCAAGCAGGTCGTGGCTGGTGGGTCACTAGCAAGCAGGTCGCGGCTGGTGGGTCACTAGCAAGTAAGTCGTGGCTGGTGGGTCACTAGCAAGCAAGTCGTGGCTGTTGGGTCACTAGCAAGCAGGTCGTGGCTGGTGGGTCACTAGCAAGCAAGTCGTGGCTGGTGGGTCACTAGCAAGCAAGTCGTGGCTGGTGGGTCACTAGCAAGCAGGTCGTGGCTGGTGGGTCACTAGCAAGCAAGTCGTGGCTGGTGGGTCACTAGCAAGCAGGTCGTGGCTGGTGGGTCACTAGCAAGCAGGTCGTGGCTGGTGGGTCACTAGCAAGCAAGTCGTGGCTGGTGGGTCACTAGCAAGGAGGTCGTGGTTGGTGGGTCACGGCAAGGATGTCGTAGCTGGTAGGTCACTAGCAAGGAGGTCGTGGCTGGTGGGTCACTAGCAAGGAGGTCGTGGCTGGTGGGTCACTAGCAAGCAGGTCGTGGCTGGTGGGTCACTAGCAAGGAGGCCGAGGCTGGTGGGTCACTTATCATTTCTCAGGCACTCTATGATTTCTCTATAATTATTTTCGTGAGAAAGAACTAAATCTTGGAAATGGGAAGTAATCAGGTTTGATCCAATGAAAGAAAGCGCCAGTTCCTTGGATCAAGAGCATTTCTGTGAATATATAGTAATCTAACAGTGAAAAGAGCCTTCTCGTATCTTTTTGGCAACTTCTTCCTTGAGTCATACCTACAGTATGTCTATTCTGAAAATCTTTTGCTTCTTATTTTTAATATTATACGATATTCAGTGTGTGATTATTACATCTATTGCTTTTAGCTTTTCTTCTTAACTGTTGTGTTTTAGCTCAGAAAGCCATTTATCAGGTTGTCTTTGGACTTTTCTAGTTAATCTGCTTATTAGGTGTCAACACATTACCACGGCACCTATCACCTATCACTATAAAACACTTATTATCTTCACTATGCAATGCGTGTCACCATCTTCACATCACTACATAACCTGTCACCATCTTCACAACACTATACAGAACCTGTCACCATCTTCACAACACTATACAGCACCTGTCACCATCTTCACTACACTATACAGCACCTGTCACCATCTTCACAACACTATACAGCACCTGTCACCATCTTCACAACACTAAGCCCCTGTCACTATCTTCACAACACTATACAGCACCTGTCAACATCTTCACAACACTATACAGCACCTGTCACCATCTTCACAACACTATACAGCACCTGTCACCATCTTCACAACACTATACAGCACCTGTCACCATCTTCACAACACTATACAGCACCTGTCACCATCTTCACAACACTATACAGCACCTGTCACCATCTTCACACACAATACAGCACCTGTCACCATCTTCACAACACTATACAGCATCTGTCACCATCTTCACAACACTATACAGCACCTGTCACCATCTTCACAACACTATACAGCACCTGTCACCATCTTCACAACACTAAGCACCTGTCCCCATCTTCACAACACTATACAGCACCTGTCACCATCTTCACAACACTATACAGCACCTGTCACCATCTTCACAACACTATACAGAACCTGTCACCATCTTCACAACACTATACAGCACCTGTCACTATCTTCACTACACTATACAGCACCTGTCACCATCTTCACAACACTATACAGCACCTGTCACCATCTTCACAACACTAAGCCCCTGTCACTATCTTCACAACACTATACAGCACCTGTCACCATCTTCACAACACTATACAGCACCTGTCACCATCTTCACAACACTATACAGCACCTGTCACCATCTTCACAACACTATACAGCACCTGTCACCATCTTCACAACACTATACAGCACCTGTCACCATCTTCACAACACTATACAGCACCTGTCACCATCTTCACACACTATACAGCACCTGTCACCATCTTCACAACACTATACAGCACCTGTCACCATCTTCACAACACTATACAGCACCTGTCACCATCTTCACAACACTATACAGCACCTGTCACCATCTTCACAACACTAAGCACCTTTACCAACTTCACAACACTATACAGCACCTGTCAACATCTTCACAACACTATACAGCACCTGTCACCATCTTCACAACACTAAGCACCTGTCACCATCTTCACAACACTATACAGCACCTGTCACCATCTTCACACACTATACAGCACCTGTCACCATCTTCACAACACTAAGCACCTGTCAACATCTTCACAACACTATACAGCAACTGTCACCATCTTCACAACACTATACAGCACAGGTCACCATCTTCACAACACTATACAGCACCTGTCACCATCTTCACAACACTATACAGCACCTGTCACTATCTTCACAACACTAAGCACCTGTCACCATCTTCACAGCACTATACAGCACCTGTCAACATCTTCACAACACTATACAGCACCTGTCACCATCTTCACAACACTATACAGCACCTGTCACCATCTTCACAACACTATACAGCACCTGTCACCATCTTCACACACTATACAGCACCTGTCACCATCTTCACAACACTATACAGCACCTGTCACCATCTTCACAACACTATACAGCACCTGTCACCATCTTCACACACTATACAGCACCTGTCACCATCTTCACAACACTATACAGCACCTGTCACCATCTTCACACACTATACAGCACCTGTCACCATCTTCACAACACTATACAGCACCTGTCACCATCTTCACAACACTATACAGCACCTGTCACCATCTTCACACACTATTCAGCACCTGTCACCATCTTCACAACACTATACAGCACCTGTCACAATCTTCACAACACTATACAGCACCTGTCACCATCTTCACACACTATACAGCACCTGTTACCATCTTCACAACACTATACAGCACCTGTCACTATCTTCACAACACTATACAGCACCTGTCCCCATCTTCACAACACTAAGCACCTGTCACCATCTTCACAACACTATACAGCACCTGTCACCATCTTCACAACACTATACAGCACCTGTCACTATCCATGTCACCTGTCACCATCTTCACAACACTAAGCACCTGTCACCATCTTCACAACACTATACAGCACCTGTCACTATCTTCACAACACTAAGCACCTGTCACCATCTTCACAGCACTATACAGCACCTGTCAACATCTTCACAACACTATACAGCACCTGTCACCATCTTCACAACACTATACAGCACCTGTCACCATCTTCACAACACTATACAGCACCTGTCACCATCTTCACACACTATACAGCACCTGTCACCATCTTCACAACACTATACAGCACCTGTCACCATCTTCACACACTATACAGCACCTGTCACCATCTTCACAACACTATACATCACCTGTCACCATCTTCACAACACTATACAGCACCTGTCACCATCTTCACACACTATACAGCACCTGTCACCATCTTCACAACACTATACAGCACCTGTCACCATCTTCACAACACTATACAGCACCTGTCACCATCTTCACACACTATACAGCACCTGTCACCATCTTCACAACACTATACAGCACCTGTCACTATCTTCACAACACTATACAGCACCTGTCCCCATCTTCACAACACTAAGCACCTGTCACCATCTTCACAACACTATACAGCACCTGTCACCATCTTCACAACACTATACAGCACCTGTCACTATCCATGTCACCTGTCACCATCTTCACAACACTAAGCACCTGTCACCATCTTCACAACACTATACAGCACCTGTCACTATCTTCACAATACTATACAGCACCTGTCACCATCTTCACAACACTATACAGCACCTGTCACCATCTTCACACACTATACAGCACCTGTCACCATCTTCACAACACTAAGCACCTGTCACCATCTTCACAACACTATACACTATACAGCACCATCTGTCACCATCTTCACAACACTATACAGCACCTGTCACCCTCTTCACAACACTATACAGCACCTGTCACCATCTTCACAACACTAAGCACCTGTCACCATCTTCACAACACTATACAGCACCTGTCACTATCTTCACAACACTAAGCACCTGTCAACATCTTCACAACACTATACAGAACCTGTCACCATCTTCACAACACTATACAGAACCTGTCACCATCTTCACAACACTATACAGCACCTGTCACCATCTTCACAACACTATACAGCACCTGTCACCATCTTCACAACACTATACAGCACCTGTCACCATCTTCACTTCACTCTTTATTCATCTAAGTCGTGTTTGCTGTGTACAGCTTTATCAATTAATGTTTCTCTTCACGAGATTTATCAAGTCGTGTAATCCCACTTCATAGAGCTTAATCAAGTCTCATTTAGCTCTGTTAAGAGATTTAAGTCATGTATCGCTTCCTGTAGAGTTTTATAAATTCAGATTTGGCTAATGAATCAATGTTTCGATCGGTGTGCAACTTTAGCAAGAAATGTTTCGCTCTATATAGACTTCGCGAAGTTTTGCTTATTTTAGTGCTGTTTCATGTGCCGTTTTGATCCGAGAATTCATATAACATTTTATGTATTGCTCAGTGTGGAACTTTATCAAGTAAGTTTTCTCTGTGTAGAACTTTATAATGTCGTGTTTTAATAAATATAGAGACTAATCGTATCATGTTTCGTTCTCTGCACACCATCACCAGATTCTGAAGAGCTCTATTAAGTTGTTTATCAATATGGAGCTTCGTCAAGTTCTATTTTCCTCTTTATAGAGCCTTATCAAGTTACGTTTCTCCTAATGTAAAGATTCGTCAGTTCATTGATAAGGTGATTCTGGCAATTATTAAATACCAAACTCCAAAATGTAAGAAAAAGAGGCCAAAATGTATCCAAACTTTTCTCTTAGTAAAATTAACCAGCATTATTATCTTTAACGCTACCTAACTATTGCACAAGTGTCTTATCAACCTGTTGGTATTGTATACTATTATCATGTTCACATGAACCCACCATCTAACACCGGGAATATGTAGTTTTTAAAACCTTCTTTAACAAGGAAGATTCGTAGCCCGAGTGAGGTTGACCGCTGGTGTTATCACGATCGTCAGGTCAAACTCATATAGAGTGCAATCTTCCTTTTTTATGTAAGAACATAAGAATGGAGGAAGTCTGCGAGAGGCGTACTGACCCATGAAGATATTGCTAATGCCTGCGTTGACCAGGACTATTTTTTAATACTAAGTATTTGCAATTTTTCCAAGTCATGTTTCACTGTTTAGCTTTATCAAGTCTTGCATCGTTCTGTGTTATGTCTCATGACATGTTTTAATCTATGTAGAGCCTCATGACATGTTTCAGTCTATGTAGAGCCTCATGACATGTTTCAGTTTATGTAGAGCCTCATTACATGTTTCAGTTTATGTAGAGCCTCATGACATGTTTCAGTTTATGTAGCGCCTAATGACATGTTTCAGTTTATGTAGAGCCTCATGACATGTTTCAGTTTATGTAGAGCCTCATTACATGTTTCAGTTTATGTAGAGCCTCATTACATGTTTCAGTTTATGTAGAGCCTCATGACATGTTTAAGTTTATGTAGAGCCTCATTACATGTTTCAGTCTATGTAGAGCCTCATGACATGTTTCAGTTTATGTAGAGCCTCATTACATGTTTCAGTTTATGTAGCGCCTAATGACATGTTTCAGTTTATGTAGAGCCCCATGACATGTTTCAGTTTATGTAGAGCCTCATGACATGTTTCAGTTTATGTAGAGCCTCATTACATGTTTCAGTTTATGTAGAGCCTCATGACATGTTTCAGTTTATGTAGAGCCTCATGACATGTTTCAGTCTATGTAGAGCCTCATGACATGTTTCAGTTTATGTAGAGCCTAATGACATGTTTCAGTTTATGTAGAGCCTCATTACATGTTTCAGTTTATGTAGAGCCTCATTACATGTTTCAGTTTATGTAGAGCCTCATTACATGTTTCAGTTTATGTAGAGCCTGATGACATGTTTCAGTCTATGTAGAGCCTCATGACATGTTTCAGTCTATGTAGAGCCTCATGACATGTTTCAGTCTATGTAGAGCCTCATGACATGTTTCAGTCTATGTAGAGCCTCATGACATGTTTCAGTCTATGTAGAGCCTCATGACATGTTTCAGTCTATGTAGAGCCTCATGACATGTTTCAGTCTATGTAGAGCCTCATGACATGTTTCAGTCTATGTAGAGCCTCATGACATGTTTCAGTCTATGTAGAGCCTCATGACATGTTTCAGTCTATGTAGAGCCTCATGACATGTTTCAGTCTATGTAGAGCCTCATAACATGTTTCAGTTTATGTAGAGCCTCATGACATGTTTCAGTCTATGTAGAGCCTCATGACATGTTTCAGTTTATGTAGAGCCTCATGACATGTTTCAGTTTATGTAGAGCCTCATGACATGTTTCAGTTTATGTAGAGCCTGATGACATGTTCCGCTCTGTGTTGAGCTTCATCAAGTCAGGTTTCACTTTGTGTAGAGCATCTTGTCATATTTGGCTGTGTTATCAAATCATGTTTCACTCTGTCTTTATCAAGTTGTGTTTCACAGTGAAGCGCTGTTTCAAGTCGTGTATGAGTGTAGAGCTTTACAAAGTCTTGTTTAGTTCTATATAGAGCTTTTTCAAGTCTTGCTTCCTTTATTGTAGAGATTCATTAAATTATCACTAAAATCATTTAAAACTGGTCTATGATACTGCCATCTGTTAAATACCCAGCTCCACTTCCTGGGATCAAGAGTCCTTCTCAAGAATCAAGGGACAACACCAGCAGTAAACATTATAAGGTGTTACAGAGGTGTGAGTCAGGTGTGAGACTGTATACCTGTACCTAAATAAACTTACTAACACCTTCCAATGTTCACTGCTGGCTGTTGTCCCTTGATGCTTGAGGACTCTTGATCCCAGAAAGTGGAGCTGGGTATTTAATAGATGGCAGTATCATAGACCAGTTTTAAATAACTTTAGCGATAATGTGATGTAGACAAACTAGGGCCAGCGGGCCGCCAAGATCAAGTCATATACTCACGTTATTTGGCGACAAAATGTTAGTAAATTTGAAAAAAAGTTGCCACACAACGCCAAATAATATTGTGGAACATTGACACGTTATCCGCAAATGGCTAATCTGGCAACTGTGTTGTACCCACAAATGATTATCACTGTTGCCAGATTGGGCTACAAACTTTATAGGCTATAAGTTTTATAGGCTATAAACCTTAAAATCTGAAATTAAATAGTTGTGGGATATATCTGTTCCTACTGAACACAGTCTTAAGAAAAACTAACTTTTTGCCAAACCGTACCACTTTTTTGTTCTCGTTCAAAACGCGTTTTGCTGCGATC
>WNWK01032925.1:0-21537 GCA_009830355.1 Cherax destructor
TTTCTGTCTAAAAAACATAAATTTCATTCTTGCTACTTCTACTTACTGGGCCCCAAAAATTTCAGTAAAGCATATAAAACACACCCTCTGGGTTTTCTTTTTTTTCTTACTAGTTCTTGTTCTTATTTCCTCAATCTCCATGGGGAAGGGGAACAGAATTCTTCCTCCGTAAGCCATGGGGTTCGTGGGCACAAATGGGGAAAGGGCGCCCTTCCCCCGTATATATTACAAAGAAAGGGGGAAAAAAGGGTTTTTCATTTTGGGCCACCCCCGGGGGGAAACGGCCGAGGGTTTGAAAAAAAGAATATATATATATATAATATATATATATATACTGGATTAAGGGAGGTTAGGTTCCAGGCTAGTGCAAAGCAGACATCCCAAAAGCAGAACGCCATTTTCCACTTCTAAAGATATAAATGCCAGACAACAACACTTAAAACTTTATTGTTAGCAATAGCAATAGCATAGGTTAAAACAAAAAAAAGTAAGATACACACAATCCTTATTATTTCCTTTTAAAAATTAACTTGGGGTTAAAAAAATAGTCGGAACCAATTTATGAAAAGAACAGTAGTCCCAAGCTTTTGAAGGGATTTATAATAAACAGGGAGGCCCCTTTTTTGCATAGTTCTTTGGGCCCCCTAGGATTCTCTAGTGATAAATTATCATGGTTTAACCCAAATCCCCAGCACCTAGCTCCTAGCAAGGGTTAGTTGAAGACTCAGATGAGAAAGGGATGTTGGAAGCATTTCTTCAGCCATAGGTAGTGGAAGGTAAATCGGCAAGGATGAGGGAGGGGGGAACCATCTGTTTTAAGAGGGGAGATAAAGATCATGGAGCAGGGAGAGGGGGGACCTGTAGGGTCGTGAAGAGGGGGCCCGGAGCTAAGTCTCCCCCCCTGCAACCACAATTGGGAAACTTTGTTATCCTGGGTTCTCTACCCCTATGTGCTATATGTAACTGTATTTGATGGCTATCTCAGCGTCCTATACCTTGTTAGTAAGTTCATTCAGGTATACACAAATACAGTTAAAATTATCATACATAGCAAATATGCGTAGACACCCAGGATAACCCAAAAAGTCATTCACTGAGTTTAATCATTTCTAACTTATTTATATCCAACTAAGCTTAGCGCCATAGTCAATGAGGGCCAACTAGTGGAAAGAGTAAACGAGGAGAGACGAGATCGGATTTAGACAGTTTAGAACAGGTAGTGGGCGTCCCGGTCAGGCGAAATGAATGCGATTTGTTGTCCACTTTTAGTTCATTCACATACTTTTGTAAAGTTTGTGAGACTTTTACCTAAAAAATAATTTTATTATAATAATAATTACCTCACAATACAAATACTCTTACATTGTGTACAAGTTAAAAAATAAACAAACAACACTCCCATTCTCATGCAACACACTATTTTTAGAGTTAATGATAGTATTACCATTATTATTATCATAATAAAAAAGAAGTCTAAACCCACAAGGTTTGTGAATAACTATATAAGAGTGAAGGCATATGAAAGGAATATTTTTCTACAGTTATCCCTAAGTTTGACTAGAAAAACATAATTCTTCCGACTTCTACAAAGTCCTGGTAAAAAATATCATATTTGTCAATTTTTATTCTGTGGGTGTATGTATCATGTTTATATGCTATGTAACGCTTTTTTTAATTATTTTGAAGAAAATATCAGATGAATTAATGAAAATGTCTATATTAACGTAAAATAAGACATTTAATGTCCCAAAGTGATTATTATTAATATTACGTAATGTTTCCCTCCGCCCGGCAACACCATAGCAATAAACGCATGTTTAAATGCTATGTAACATGTTTCTTATATAATTTAAGAAAAAAACATAGATGGATTAATGAAAATGTCTATATTAACGTAAAATAAGACATTTAATGTGCCCAAAGTGATTATATTTAAAATTACCTAATGTTTTCCCTTGCCCGGCAACACCATAGCATATAAACAGCATGTTTATATGCTTTGTAACTGTTTCTTTTATAATTTTGAAGAAAATATCATAGATGGATTAATGAAAATTCTATATTAACGTAAAATAAGACTTTAATGGCGAATGATTATTATTAGTATTCGAATGTTTTCCCTCCCAGGCAACCACACTACATGATATAAACAGATGTTTATATATTAATTTCTCATATAATTTTGAAGAATATATCATAGATGGATTAATAAAAAAGTCTATATTGACGTAAAATTTGGGGGGTCCACTGTACTTTTTTGGAAACCAATCAAAATCGTATCTATTTCTTAATATATTTTCCATTCTTTTCAAATGAGACCAAAAAAAAAAAGAATACAACCATATAAACCATACAAAAATATACCGCTAAGGGCGGCTAATGGCTGAGAAGTGAACTCCGTTATTTATGGTCCGATTTCTTTCAATTTTGTGTTCGTTAAAAAGCATATTTCCATCATACATTGCCCAAGTTTCATTAAGATAGTCCAACAAACAACTGAGATCAAGATCAAGAGCAAGAAACCCCCACCAGCGTCACGGAACCTGCCTTGAGGCCTGCTCGCATCTTGAAATTTTTCTCGCATCTTGAAGCAAAAATCGACCGACGACTGCTCATATCTTGAAAACTCGCATGTTGGGGCACTCGTAAGTAGAGGTTCCATTGTATTAAGGTATGAATATTGGTCAGAGAGCCCATCATAAATCGAGGGCATCGGTAAACAAATACGTCACTAAGCAAGGAGAGGTTGTATATCAACGGGGGTAGTGGATAAGCAATAATTTAATTAACATGTAATTGAATAACAAGTTACAGTATTAAAGATCTTACCTCAGGATCTTCTTCAACTTCAGTGTTGAGGTTTTCAAAAATTTTCAATTGAGAAATAGCGTCGAAAGACCTGTGTAGGAGGTGTCTTTGTAGATTTCGGTCAGCGGCTACCTCGCTAGAGTTTGGTTCTCCACGATGTGCGACCTGCATGTACAATGATACTCACTTGAAAACATCTCAGAAAATGTGCAGATTATTTCACCATCAATCACTCCATCCCTATCTTACCAGAGGCATGATAATACTACAATTCAAAACTGCAAATATCCCCACCCCTCAGAGTATAGTCACTATATTTCCTACCTCCACAACTCAAGCCCAGCTAACCAGTTTCCCTGAATCCCTTCAAAAATGTTACTTTGCTCACACTTCAATAGTACATCATGTCATAAAAACCACTTGCCTCCATTCCTATCTAACATGCTCATACATGCTTGCTGGATGTCCAAGCCCCTCACACACAAAAAACTTTCACCCTAACTTTGCCCACTGTAAATAATGCATTACCACTTAAACCTTTTTTTTTGCTGTGTGTATGTGACCTAATTCATGTCTGCATAAATAACTCATTATGATCGTTGCCAGATATAAACATGTCAATAGTTTATTACCAAGACTGTTCAACTGCCTCCCATCATACATAAGGGAGATTACCAATAGACCCCTGGCTGTCTTTAAGACGACGCTGGACAGGCACCTAAAGTCAGGACCTGACCAGCTGGGCTGTGGTTCGTACGTCGGGTTGAGTGTGGCCAAGAGTAACAGCCTGGCTGATCAGGCCCTGATTGATCCACTGGGCTGCAGGGGCATTGACCCCCGGTACCCTCTCCAGGTATACTCCTATACTCAAGGTATACTGTAACTTGTTAACCTATCAAAACTTTGCAGCCCAGTCCCTGGATCATTATGTACCTCTGTAATGTTGAGGTACAATCCAGGGACCCATTATGTGCCTCTGTAATGTTGAGGTACAGTCCCTGGACCCATTATGCACCTCTGTAATGCAGAGGTACAGTCCCTGGACCCATTATGTGTCTCTGTAATGTTGAGGTACAGTCCCTAGACCCATTAAGTGCCTCTGTATTCTTTTGACTACTGCCCACAGGATGGGTATGGGGTGCATAATAGACATTAAACTGAGACAAACTTTGATGGTGGACTGAAAAACTCTGGTGGTGAGTACAGGAGGGCCCCACTATACAGCAGTTTAGGTGGTTCCGGGCTACTGCTGTTAAGCGGAAATCACTGTAAAGTGAAACATAGCCTTATTTACACTTTCAAATGCATTTAAATGCCCGATAACATGTTTATACTATCATATATTGAGTGAGCAATAGAGCTAGGCCTAAAACATGCATATACAGTACACACATTACTTACCTTAAAATAATTTTGTTCTTTGCTTACAGTAAGTGGTGAATTTATTTATTGTACGAAGTCTGAATACATGAAGAATAGGTATAATTGAAAACTGCTGCATTAGTGAAATGCCATAAAGTGAAGTGCTGTAAAGCAGGGCCTGACTATATAAGGAAGAGTGAGAAACTCTGGTGGTGGGTATAAGGAAAAGAAACTCTGGTGGTGGGTATAAGGAAGAGAAACTCTGGTGGTGGGTATAAGGAAGACTGAAACAAAGTCTGTCAACACTGACTGAATTATAACAACACCTAGTTATTTGTTCTGGAGAAATATGAAGACTAGTAAAGTGCTCACATTAATCTGCACATCTGTTCTGGTGAATATGAAGTGCAACGAGCCTGGACATGACCAGCAACAAGGAAGTCAGCAGGCATCACCCAGGAATTCCAGTCGCTCATAGCAGCTTGTTACCTGCAACATTATAATCAACATCAATATTTATTAACTTATCAAATGTGATGAAAATAAAGTATCGTTACGATACTAGAAACAACAACTCTAAGTTCACAATAGTTGTTTCGAGTACAGCCTTTCCTCACTTAGCGATGTACTCGTTTACCAACGACTCAGACTTACAGCAGGCTCTCTGACCAGTATGCATACATAAATAATGTATATTAGAGCTATTTTCTTCTATTCTGTTTATTACAATATACAGTACACTACTGTATAAACATTTAAAAATACAGTACACCATCATTTAACACAATAGTTACATTCCTGAAAACGCCGTGTTAGGTAAAATCGTGTTAGATGAACTGAAGAACTAATGGAAAAAATAGGGTTACGTTCCTGGGAGCCCCCCAAAAAGCCAAACAACTTTTTTCAAGACCAACAGATCTTACAAAAATAAAAGTGAATATGTAATTGTAGGTCATTATCGTGATGTATTATGTTGTTTTTACTGCTTAAGACTACAAATGTAACAGAAATAGTATTTTTTACCTTAAATTGTGGGTGCTGGTGTTTGTGGATGATTGTGAAGAGGGACAACAACTGGCACTCTAGTGAGTACACTGGCCCCAGAAACGTCTTCCTGCAATGGCTTGTGCATCAGCAAGAGATGGCAGAACTCATTGAAAGTAGTCTTTCTTCAACAAGGCATCCCCTGGAGAGGAACTACCACTTGAACAAGTGCCATCGCAAGGATAGTTGTCTGGAAAAACTTGCACGTGGATGCACTCGTGAGTAGAGGTTCCACTGTATGTATTCCTGAGTAGCGCAGCACAGTGTTTTATGTACTGTATCTATGTACTCTGCAGTATTTATAAACATTAACTAACTTTCTCAGTGATTATGCTGGAGCTGCCATTGCTACCACCACCTTAATGGACTATGGCATTATCACCAAGGACGACAAAATTCAAGTTATTGGACTACAGAAATTATGAGATACCAGACACAAATACTGAATGGAAAGGCAAGAAAATGAGCTAGCAAACTTGGAAAATATCACATCACTATTTTGATGGTAAGAAGACCTCCACTTGAGTAATGACAAAGAGTGAGAAGACCAGGAAATGGAGTCCAGGAAAAGATAGTGGTGAAAGATCATTATGTCATCATAGTGGAGCACGGCAATGAATACAGTAGACCGTCATTTACCACGAGATTATGTTGCACATTATGGGTATTGCATGATTGAAGAATTGCGGCACATTATTATCTAACACGACGATAAATTATTACACGGTTTGCGGGAGGGTAAAAAAAAAATGAGCCCGCAGGTCCTTCACAAAACATCCCACTAACAGAATATTTGCCCAACCAATTTTCAATGCTCCCAAGCAATAAGCTCGATAATTCTATTCACTCCTGCAAGTCCCACTCAAATCAAATCGTGTGTGTGGAAGTACCCTGGCTGGTGTGTGGAAGTACCCTGGCTGGTGTGTGGAAGTACCCTGGCTGGTGTGTGGGAAGTACCCTGGCTGGTGTGTGGGGAAGTACCCTGGCTGGTGTGTGGGGAAGTACCCTGGCTGGTGTGTGGGGAAGTACCCTGGCTGGTGTGTGGGGAAGTACCATGGCTGGTGTGTGGGGAAGTAACCTGGTTGGTGTGTGGGGAAGTACCCTGGCTGGTGTGTGGGGAAGTACCCTGGCTGGTGTGTGGGGAAGTATCCAGGCTGGTGTGTGGGGAAGTATCCAGGCTGGTGTGTGGGGAAGTACCCTGGCTGGTGTGTGGGACAGGCTGGCTTTGTTTATAGGCTGACGCTGGGCCCACCCTCCAACCTTCATTATCCAAGTCATATTTTTATTAATTTGGGCATCTTTATCATGCTGCTACATTATTTATGTTATACCTAATATTATTCTGGAATAAATATGATAGGTAGATAACTTATTGATAGTAATAATAAGCATTATTATACAATATTTTAGTGCGGTGAGCTCACACCTCTAAACGCCATGGTGGTCCATGAGTAACTGAGTTGAGAGAGACTGCTAGCCCGTATCCCCTCATAGCCCCGCCTACCCTTCAATACCTCTACGTATATACAGGTATCCCTCAACATTCGCGAGGGTTAGGGGATCAAGAGCCTCGTGAATGTTGAAAAATCGCGAATGTTTGGTGCCCCAATATATTGTAGGGAAATATAATACAATACTGCTTCCTTAACCTATTGAACCATGAACAATCATAAAGCACATATAAACATCGTAAAATAATGTACTATATACATGTTATTTTGACATGAGCTGGCTGTGGATGGAGGCCTGTAATAGTATAATTATACAATACGTATTTTATAGTGTTGTGAAGTGTCATGGGGAATCAAGAGTTACTGACACACAGCTTCTTCTCCCTCTGCTGTAGCTCTGCCCACTTTGTAATGATGCCAAATGTTGAATTAAATATGTATACATTAGAACAAAAAATGAAACTCCAACTTCATAACTTTATTTTAATTTGCATAACTCATATATTACAGAAAACAATAAAAAAGTAAAATACACATACAACGAGTTAAGCTTACAGAAAAATACATTAAATTCACCATCTAACATCGTTACGAAGTGGGAGGAGCTATTGGAGGGAGGGAGAGGCGCAGTAACATTCAGTGTCTGGTGAGTCGTCATGGGTGTTGGATGTTAGCCTTAGTGCTAATAAAATGTTGTGTAATTACACTAATATTAGTAATAAAGGTTATCTATCTATTACATTTATTCCAATGATATCAGAAACATGATAAATACCTAGAACTGTAATAAAGATGCTGAAATGAATAATATATGCCATATTATGTGAGGGGTAACAGAGCAGGCAGACCGCCACCATATATGAGATGTTTACATCAGGGTAAACATGCCTAAATCACTCTTGTCGTAAGAACAAATTCAAAAATAGCATTTATTGTTTTAGAATAATAATAATTTATAATAATTGATCTGGAGCACTTTAAATGTTATCAGAATTTGGTAGTTGACATTTAGAGCACTCCACAGCAATTATTATTATTTCCCTACAATATATTATAAGAAAATAATAATAATAATAATTATTATTATTTCCCTATAATAATAATGTAGGAAAATAATAATAATAAATAATAATAATAATTAATAATAATTGCTGTGGAGTGCTCTAAATGTCAGCTACCAAATACTGATAACATTTAAAGTGCTCAGATCAATTATTATAAATTATTATTATTCTAAAAACAATAAATGCTATTTTTGCATTTGTTCTTACGACAAAGTGATTTAGGCATGTTTACCTGATGTAAACATCTTTATGGTGGCGGTGTTCCTGCTCTGTTACCCTCATATTATGGCATATATTCATTTCAGCATCTTTAAAGTTCGGATTTATCATGTTTCTGATATCAATTTGGAATAAATGTAATAGATAGATAATCTTTATTTAGTACATTCATTACTTACTGCTTCCTTAACCTATTGAACCATGAACAATCATAAAACGCATGAAAACATAGTAAAATATTGTACTATATAGTACTACATACATGTTATACTGTAGTTTAATAACAAATAATGAACGAAGAAAACACTCAGTGAGTGAGTGGTGTGGGGGCTGGCTGCCTGGTCGAAGGGATGGTAGTAGGGACGCTCAGGTGGCGGGAAACTTAAATATGATTTGGTGGGCGGGAATTTGGCGGCTGGGAATTTGGCGGTCGAGAATTCGCGAATGTGTGAAGCCCGCGAAAGTAGAAAACGCGAAAGTTGAGGGATACCTGTAATATCAGTTTTTATTAATTTGTGCATCTTTATCATGCTTCTACTATATTTATGTTATACCTAATATTATTCTGGAACAAATATGATAGGTAGATAACCTTTATTGATAGTAATAGTATTATTTTACAATACAGTGGACCTCGTTATTCAAACACTCCAAAACTCACCCTTTTATGTAAGTTTATTATTGTAAGTGCTTTTATAAGTGTATTTTTGGGAGTCTGAAATGGACTAATCTAATTTACATCATTCCTTATGGGAATAAATTTGTTTGGTAACAGCACTTGAACAGCATTCTGGAATGAGGGTGAGTTTTGGAGTGTTCGAATAGCGAGGGTCCACTGTACTTTATAGTGCCGTGAGCTAACATATCCTCACGCCATGTTGGTCCATGAGCAACTGAGACACTGCTCCACCTTCTCCCTATCAGCCCCGCCCACCCTTCAATACCTATATGACAGTTTTTATTAATTTATACATCTTTATCATGCTTCTACATTATTTATGTTATACCTAATATTATCCTGGAATAAATATGATAGGTAGATATTATTTATTGATAGTAATAGTATAATTATACAATAAAAAATCTAGAAACAGTGCTTTGAAACTGGGTCTAGACCAGCTGATGTCTTACTGTCAGCTGTATAATGTACTCCAGGGTAAAAAAGCCCAGAGATCTATTACAGCATTTATGCACACATGAGGCCTGGTCACAGACCGAGCCGCAGGGGCGTTGACCCCTGGAATTCTCTCCAGGTAAACTCCAATACAACCATCGACTTTAGTACCAGAAACTTTACCATCCACTTCTGCCGACAACCAACAACCATCCACCTCAGCCCAGTAGGGCCACACCATCCATATCCACTCTCTTCACAACCATCCACAAACATCATTACCCACAATTTAAGGTAAGAAATACTATTATTTCTATTGCATTTGTAGTCTTAAGCAGTAATATATCACGACAATGAACTACAATTACATATTCACCTTCAATTTTTGCAAGATCTGTTGGTCTAAAAAAAACGTGTTTGGCTTTTTGGGGACTCCAAGGAACGTAACCCTATTTTTCCCATAAGTTCTTTTAATTATCTAACACGAATTTATCTAACACAACGTTTTCAGGAACGTAACTACCGTGCTAAATAACGGTCTACTGTATCTCATTCATGTGACTCCCAAGTCAGGCCATGGAAAGGGATTTGCCAAGACTATCTATACATTTCTGGTAGAACAGAAACTAAGTCTGTAACCTGCTGTATGTGTTGGTAGTGATGGAACCAATGTATATGTCGGAACTGACAATGGAGCCATTCATCACCTTGAAATACTGCTTGGTCATACAGTCCATTATTTCATCTATCAGCTTCATGGAAATGAGCTGTTTTCTACCACTATGATGGTATGCCAAGTGGTTCTGAGCATTGGAGAGGTCCCATTGGCAAGTAAATCAAGGATCCTCTGTCTGAGCTGTCAGTTGTTGCTTTCCAGCCAGTCAATTTCACTGATTTTCCTGCTCTGAATGACAAGGTGGCAGAGGATCTGTTCTGGGACCAGAAATACTTGAATAGGATTTGTAAAGGAGTGATTACAAGTGTGGATGATGATGACTTAGCTACTCTTGATCCAGGTCCACCATGTGTGTCAAGGTGCAATACTTTATGGAGTAGGATCCTTAGGCTGTATGTGCCAACATTACGACCCAGTCAGGAGCTGAAAGGAGTCATCATTATGATTTTAAAGTTCCGTGCTCCAATGTGGTTCCACATCAAGCTGCACCCTTATATTAGACATGGTCCAAAGAACATCTTCCAGGCACTGCAATTTATGAGACATCTGTATAATGAAGAAAAGAAGATAGTAAAGAAGACTGTCCAAAGAAATTCCTACTTTGCTCGCACAGATCAGCTTCTCCTTGGTATGTGCGCTCATGAAGACATGACTGTGAGAGACAAAGCTGTCTCAATGATAAGAAAATTTAGAAAAGAGAATCAGAAGACAGAAGAAAGTACTGAAAGCTCTGATGAGGATGGAGAAGATTCTGCTGATGCTGCTGATGAGGACTTGCTAATCTACACTGATGATGAAGATGACAGTGAAGACGAAGAGAATGACAATGTGGCTCCTATTGTCAACTTAAGGCGGATGAGCCTCTTTTCATTTAAAAACAAAATTAAAATCGAAAAATTATGGAAATGAATTTTTTCTTACCAAAAAATAGTGCATAATTCTGGCAACAAGTTGATGCAATCTGTTTATTTCTATCATATTTCTAAGTATGTTTATACTAAAAAGTATTTTTTTGTTCTTGGTGTCAGCAAAAAGACTTGTTGGCAATTCGTCAGTTTTTTTTTTTTTTTTTACCCCTAAAATTGTGATTTTTATTATTTTTGTACTTGAAATACACTGCATGGCAACTTGTGAGTGGTGTAGTGAGCTGCGGCCAGACACGGCTCTCAGTGGCCTTGCAGCCTCTGATAAGCATGGTGGGATATACTGCGCTGAAAGGTTATGGGCGATTTCCTAAGATTTTTACATTTACATTATTATCAATATCTCAGGAATAAGTTATTGCCATTATAGTGCATTTCATGCAAAGAGTATTTGTCATACCATCATGATCCTTTTCGTAGGTTTTTGAGGAAGGATGGTTCTTTCGTCATTCAGAGTGATTTTGCGATGTGCTTTACGGTTTCTTGTTAGTGATTTTTATTTCCCCCCCCAAAAAAAAAAAAAAAAACACGTATTTCAACATTTTTTATTTTGCAATCTATTGACAGAAAGCTCATACCTAGCTGAAGGATCATAACCTAACTCTTCATCTTTCATCTGATCTCAACTAGAACATTGTATGTCTTACCAATTTTGTAGACAATGCACTGCCATAAATCTGATCTAATAATTTTTTTTTTTTTTCTGAATAACTCAAAGGCAAAACGTCACTAAAAACTCAGTGTTTAATAATGAAATGCTGCTTAATTCAAAGACAATATTCCCATTGAAATATTTGCATAAATAAAAAAGTTTTGGTAATGTTGCTCATCATCCCCTTAAGAAAAGTGTGATTCCCAAACTAAAGTGGCAAGCAAAGAACAATCATTCCATGATTGACTGGAAGACTGAACTCAAAACTGAGCCTCCTTTCATTGCTTCTTTATCAGATCAACAGGTTCTGAAAATTACTGAGACTCCACTGGAGGTGCCCAAGTGGCCAAACATCACTCAAGCTGTTGAGAGAGGGATAAAATTGATGACTGAAGCTGCACTGAAGTGACTGAACAGAAGGCAAGAGATGGATATATCAGGCAAAGAATATTTTCCAGGAAAGTGATGCCCAAGTTCCTCACCAAGAAAGACTTCACTTATAACTTGTAATAGTTTAAAATTAAATAGTTGATGATTGATATAACCCATGTACATTTGATTATACAATCTTCACAACCAAAAATGATATAAACCATGTACACTTGATTATTATCCTGACAACCAATAATTTATAACTAATTGCTTTCAATGGTGCATAATTTGACGAAAAGTCGATTGCAATGCTGCAGGGTAAATGGACATTAAATGGTCTGAAATTTTGCACAGAAGTTTGTTGTGACCATACAAATAATACCTGAATAGTGAAGATTGCATCTCTAAAATTTGTATTTTTTCAATGCTCCCTATAACACTGTACCTTGTTGAGTGTGTAGGAGCTGTGTTACAACCAGTAAAACAATGAAGAACACTGTACCTTGTTGTGTTTGTAGGAGCTGTGTGTTACAGCTTCTATAATGTATTCTTTATTGTTGAATGTATACTGGATTAGGCGTTCCAAATGAACGATACAAGCTCTCTTGATAAAATAGTCGAGCTTTCTCTTGCTGGTCACGTGAGATGACAAGACACCAGGTTGACATGGTAATGTGGGCTGTAATGAACAAACGTTTACCAGGTGATTATTATTATTATTATTATAATCTTTAATGAGGAAACGTTTTGCCACACAGTAGCTTCATCAGTCCATACAAAGGAGAATGGTAGGGACTGATGAAGCCACTGTGTGGCAAAACATTTTCTCATTAAAGATACCCAAGTGTAGCACATGTGTCTAACTTATCTGTGATTCTTGTTAGTTTAATTATTATAAATGGTAGTAGCAAGCAACTGTTCATAGTGTTTGTGAAATAAGCTACTTGGGGGTCAGCTGCTTCAATGAGGTTTATATTAAAGTCAACAGCAAGTAGCAGGTTGTGTTTATTCATCTCTGAGTCAGTTATTGTGTTTCTTAAGTTGTCACTAAATGTGTAAGTATTAGTGTGAGACTGTAAACTGCTCCAACTGCTATGGCTTTATTTAGGGTTTTGGATGTGAATTTGGCAAATATATATTCACCATATTCATCCCAGGTGCAAGTAGATTTAATATGTTTTAGTTCATTAGAGTAGTAGATAACAGCACCTCCACTTGATTGATCAGGCCTGCAGTTGTGTATGGCTGTGTAACCAGGTAAGGCAAATATGTCTTAGTAAATAATGTTTGAGCCAGGTTTCAGTGAGAATGATAAAGGATATGTTAACATTCAGAGAAGAAGAGCAAGGAGGTCATCATAATGTATATTCAATGATCTGATGATGTAATTGAATACTGTTATTTTCTTGTAGGCATTGAGTACAGCTTTAGCCTGACTGGCAGTGTAGTAATGGCAATTATTGTTAAGATTATTTGTGCTGTTTAACAAGAGGTTAATATCAGGATCAATATTTGCATTCATAAGAGTAATGGAGAATGTAGCTGAGTATCAAATAAAAGTAACTAAGGGATAAGCTGTAAAAAAAAAAATTAAAAAAATAAAAGCAATTACTAACAACTACTATCAAGGATGAGTTTATGGATTGACACTATTATTTAAAACAAAAATAATGAGTTACTGTACTGAGTATAGTAAGCTAAACTTAAAATAACACTTTAGCACTTGATTGAGCACCTTGATTACCACCTGCTTTACCACCTGGTATTGCTGAATAATATAAACTGATAAACAATACATAGTAAAAAAAATATACTAGAACTAGTACTATATTAGAACAAAGAAGTTTAAAGTGGCTTAATCTGAAAACTATATAAGAAAACTATAATTACTTTATAATAAAAAAACTTGGGGGGCAAATAAAATAGAGCATTTGGAGATGATTATATTTCCTCTATTGTCCATGGGGAAGTAGAAAAGAATTCTTCCTCCGTAAGCCATGCGTGTCGTATAAGGCGACTAAAATGCCGGGAGCAATGGGCTAGTAACCCTTCTCCTGTACACATTTACTAAAAAACGAATAAGAAAAGCTTTATAAAACTGGGATGTTTGAATGTGCGTGGATGTAGTGCGGATGATAAGAAAGAGATGATTGCTGATGTTATGAATGAAAAGAAGTTGGATGTCCTGGCCCTAAGCGAAACAAAGCTGAAGGGGGTAGGCAAGTTTCAGTGGGGAGAAATAAATGGGATTAAGTCGGGAGTATCTGAGAGAGTTAGAGCTAAGGAAGGGTAGCAATAATGTTGAAGGACCAGTTATGGAATGAAAAGAGGGAATATAAATGTGTAAATTCAAGGATTATGTGGATTAAAATAAGGGTCGGATGCGAAAAGTGGGTTATAATAAGCGTGTATGCACCTGGAGAAGAGAGGAGTGTAGAGGAGAGAGAGAGATTTTGGGAGATGTTAAGCGAATTTATAGGAACCTTTAACCAAGTGAGAGTAATTGTAGTAGGGACCTAAATGCTAAAGAAGGAGAAACATGTAGAGAGGGTGTGGTAGGTAAGTTTGGGGTGCCAGGTGTAAATGAAAATGGGAGCCCTTTGATGGAACTTTGTATAGAAAGGGGTTTAGTTATAGGTAATACATATTTTAAGAAAAAGAGGATAAATAAGTATACAAGATATGATGTTGGGTGTAATGACAGTAGTTTGTTGGACTATGTATTGGTAGATAAAAGACTGTTGAGTAGACTTCAGGATGTACATGTTTATAGAGGGGCCACAGATATATCAGATCACTTTTTAGTTGTAGCTAAAGTGGGAGTAAAAGGTAGATGGGATACAAGGAAAATAGAAGCAGTAAGTAAGAGAGAGGTGAAGGTTTATAAACTAAAAGAGGAGCCAGTTTGGGTAAGATATAAACAATTCCATATTATCATTCAAGAATCTTAACACCTGTAACAATCTAAGATCTAATATCATTACAGTCATCCCTTGGTTTTCGCTTGTCCCAGTTTTCGCCGATTTTGGTTTTCGCCGACTTTTTTCAGGGAAAATTTGTCTTAGTTTTCGCCGATTGTTTTAGTTTTCGCCGACCGTATGGGACCTGTCCACCAGTGCTGCGCACATACAAAGGCCGTAGGCCCGCCACCCACGCACATTGTCACGCAGTCTAGCATTGTTTACGCTTGAGTGAACATCACCCCAGGAGTTTATACAAAACATTTATTAACAATTCATTGTTTTGGGCCTTGATTATTGTGTGTGACTACTAAATAAGCTACCATGGGCCCAAAGAAAGCTCCTAGTGCCACTTCTTTGGTAAAGAAAGTGAGGAACACTGTAGAAATGAAGAAATAATAGAAAAATATGATAGTGAAAGTGAGAAACACGATGGAGTTTAAGAGTGTAGCAGGCATGCAGGGAGTGTAGCAGGCATGCAGGGAGTGTAGCAGGCATGCAGGAGTGTAGCATGAATGCAGGGAGTGTAGCATGCATGCAGGAGTGTAGCATGCATGCAGGGAGTGTAGCATGCATGCAGAGAGTGTAGCATGCATGCAGGGAGGTAGCAGGCATGCAGGGAGTGTAGCAGGCATGCAGGGAGTGTAGCATGAATGCAGGGAGTGTAGCATGCATGCAGGGAGTGTAGCATGCATGCAGGGAGTGTAGCATGCATGCAGGGAGTGTAGCATGTATGCAGGGAGTGTAACAGGTATGCAGGGAGTGTACCAGGTATGCAGGGAGTGTAACAGGTATGCAGGGAGTGTAGCATGTATGCAGGGAGTGTAACAGGTATGCAGGGAGTGTAGCAGGTATGCAGGAGTGTAACATGTATGCGGAGTGCAGCATGTATGCAGGGAGTGTAGCATGATGCAGGGAGTGTAACAGGTATGCAGGGAGTGTAGCAGGTATGCAGGGAGTGTAGCATGTAGTAGGGAGTGTAGCATGTATGCAGGAGTGTAGCAGGCAGGAGGGAGTGTAGCAGGCAGGGAGGGAGTGTAGCAGGCAGGGAGGGAGTGTAGCAGGCAGGGAGGGAGTGTAGCAGGCATGCAGGGAAGTGACCCCGGATAAGGACTTGGTACCTAGAGTCCTTATGGAGGGGATTCCCTTCCAAAATTAGGGTCTCTTCCTCTCCCATCTTCCTCTCTCCCATCCAGCAACATCAGTCTTCAATAAAGGTAAGTGCCACATTCAGTTCATTCATTTGTGCATGTAAATCTATCTTTAAGGCCCCCAAAATTTTTTTCCAAACTTCTGGGTTTCTGAAACGGATTAATTGAATTTCCATTATTTCTTATGGGGAAAATAGTTTTGGTTTTCCGATTTTGGTTTTAGCCGATCCATCTGGAACGGATTAAAAGCGAAAACCGAGGATGACTGTATAAACATTTAAAAATATACTAAAAATGTTATAAATGGTGCAAAGGTGACATTAAAACAATATCAAAGATGGTTGACACAAACCCAATACAGTGGACCCTCGGTTAACGAATACCCCGGAAATCGTGCAATTATTTAAGTATAATTTTGTAAGTTCTGTGGAAGTGTATTTTGGGGGTCTGAAATAGACTAACCTACGTGAAATTTTTCCTTAAGGGAGTAAATTCGTTCGGTAATGGCACTTGAGCAGACTTCAGGAGTGAAGTTTTTACGAAACTCGGGGGTCCACTGTATTATACTACGGTCCTTGCTTAGCAACTAATTCGTTTACCGGCGTGGTCTTAGGAACGGAACTCCTTCGTTAAGTGAGGAGAGGCTGTGTGTGCGTGTATGTATGTATGTAAGTACAGTGGTACCTCGGTTAACGATATTTTTTCGTTCCAGAATGCTGTTCAAGTGTCATTACAAAATGAATTTATCCCCATAAGGAATAATGTAAAATAGACTAGTCCTTTTAGACCCGCAAAAATACACTTACAAAAGCATTTAACCCTTTGGGGGTCGACAGGCCTTCTCAGGAAAGTGTTCCTGGGGTCAAAAATTTTTTGGAA
Organism: Cherax destructor; assembly: GCA_009830355.1. Classification (NCBI taxonomy): domain Eukaryota; kingdom Metazoa; phylum Arthropoda; class Malacostraca; order Decapoda; family Parastacidae; genus Cherax; species Cherax destructor. The sequence continues at coordinate 16,676 of WNWK01032925.1, forward strand.
AAAAAAAAAAAATTTCTTATGAAATGATAGAGACTCTTTTTCCGATCATAATGTCACCAAAATTATGAAATTTGATCGAAAACTAACGGAATTATGCTTTCGCGAAGTTAGCGGTAGCCATGACACTTACGCATCGGCGATTTTGCCCACTTTCAGCCCTATTTTCGACAAATTCCAATGTTTCAGTCTCCTAAAATTATAGCTGTTTCGCTAGAACTCCATTTCTTCTATCGATTGAGTACAAGAAACCGCCTATTTACCAATTTCATCTACCCAAAATAGTGGTCAGAAAATGGCAATTTTCCAATTTCACACAAATTTCAAACGATGCCAATTTCAAAATAGGCTCCAGTGTAAACAAGGCAGACATTCCTGGCACTAAAATAACATGTTCTCTGTTCATTAGTCACGTCTCCAGGCCCCTGTTCCATTACTTTTGCTTTTCATTTTGAATATTTATTCTCACAAAAAATAAAAGATTTACTGTTATGTATACAACTGCATCATTGTAAAAATGGTATAAATAATATCAGAGCACTTGTGCATGAATATAAGACTCGCCAGTTGATGTGTATTGGAGGCATGGTGTGATTTGTTTACTCTTGAACATCGTCAAAAATCGAACATTTTCGCTAATTTGAGCTCAATTTCAAGGTACTTGTCATTGTCATACCAATCAAAATCATCAATATTTCTGTAATATATCTTCCATTCTATAAAATGAGACCAAGAAAACGAGAATACATCAATAAATACCATACAAAAATCGACTGCAAAGTCGCTGTTTTAATCGAAAAAAACGGTCAGTTTTTTTCTCTTATTATGCAGTGTGTACTGCAGGATTTTTTTTATACTGTGCACACTGACCACACAGACCCATTCTTTCATATGTATGCCTACCAGACGTTTTCTGCTTAAATTGAGGCCGCTAGAATTTTGGCGTACTAGTACAGCACCAACCCCTGCTCGTAAACGTACTAGTACGGCACCGACCCCAAATGGTTAAAAAATAAACTTACATAAAAGGACGAGTTTGGGAGCATCGTTAACCGAGGTACCACTGTATATATATATATATATATATATATATATATATATATATATAAAAATATATATATACAGTCATCCCTTGGTTTTCGCTTGTCCCAGTTTTCGCCGATTTTGGTTTTCGCCGACTTTTTTCAGGGAAAATTTGTCTTAGTTTTCGCCGATTGTTTTAGTTTTCGCCGACCGTATGGGACCTGTCCACCAGTGCTGCGCACATACAAAGGCCGTAGGCCCGCCACCCACGCACATTGTCACGCAGTCTAGCATTGTTTACGCTTGAGTGAACATCACCCCAGGAGTTTATACAAAACATTTATTAACAATTCATTGTTTTTGGGCCTTGATTATTGTGTGTGACTACTAAATAAGCTACCATGGGCCCAAAGAAAGCTCCTAGTGCCACTTCTTTGGTAAAGAAAGTGAGGAACACTGTAGAAATGAAGAAATAATAGAAAAATATGATAGTGAAAGTGAGAAACACGATGGAGTTTAAGAGTGTAGCAGGCATGCAGGGAGTGTAGCAGGCATGCAGGGAGTGTAGCAGGCATGCAGGGAGTGTAGCATGAATGCAGGGAGTGTAGCATGCATGCAGGGAGTGTAGCATGCATGCAGGGAGTGTAGCATGCATGCAGAGAGTGTAGCATGCATGCAGGGAGTGTAGCAGGCATGCAGGGAGTGTAGCAGGCATGCAGGGAGTGTAGCATGAATGCAGGGAGTGTAGCATGCATGCAGGGAGTGTAGCATGCATGCAGGGAGTGTAGCATGCATGCAGGGAGTGTAGCATGTATGCAGGGAGTGTAACAGGTATGCAGGGAGTGTAGCATGTATGCAGGGAGTGTAACAGGTATGCAGGGAGTGTAGCATGTATGCAGGGAGTGTAACAGGTATGCAGGGAGTGTAGCAGGTATGCAGGGAGTGTAACATGTATGCAGGGAGTGCAGCATGTATGCAGGGAGTGTAGCATGTATGCAGGGAGTGTAACAGGTATGCAGGGAGTGTAGCAGGTATGCAGGGAGTGTAGCATGTATGTAGGGAGTGTAGCATGTATGCAGGAGTGTAGCAGGCAGGAGGGAGGTAGCAGGCAGGGAGGGAGTGTAGCAGGCAGGGAGGGAGTGTAGCAGGCAGGGAGGGAGTGTAGCAGGCATGCAGGGAAGTGACCCCGGATAAGGACTTGGTACCTAGAGTCCTTATGGAGGGGATTCCCTTCCAAAATTAGGTCTCTTCCTCTCCCATCTTCCCTCTCTCCCATCCAGCAACATCAGTCTTCAATAAAGGTAAGTGCCACATTCAGTTCATTCATTTGTGCATGTAAATCTATCTTTAAGGCCCCCCAAAATTTTTTTTTCCAAACTTCTGGGTTTCTGAAACGGATTAATTGAATTTCCATTATTTCTTATGGGGAAAATAGTTTTGGTTTTCGCCGATTTTGGTTTTAGCCGATCCATCTGGAACGGATTAAAAGCGAAAACCGAGGGATGACTGTATAAACATTTAAAAATATACTAAAAATGTTATAAATGGTGCAAAGGTGACATTAAAACAATATCAAAGATGGTTGACACAAACCCAATACAGTGGACCCTCGGTTAACGAATACCCCGGAAATCGTGCAATTATTTAAGTATAATTTTGTAAGTTCTTGTGGAAGTGTATTTTTGGGGGTCTGAAATAGACTAACCTACGTGAAATTTTTCCTTAAGGAGTAAATTGTTCGGTAATGGCACTTGAGCAGACTTCAGGAGTGAAGTTTTACGAAACTCGGGGTCCACTGTATTATACTACGGTCCTTGCTTAGCAACAATTCGTTACCGGCGTGGTCTTAGGAACGGAACTCCTTCGTTAAGTGAGGAGAGGCTGTGTGTGCGTGTATGTATGTATGTAAGTACAGTGGTACTCGGTTAACGATATTTTTCGTTCCAGAATGCTGTTCAAGTGTCATTACAAAATGAATTTATCCCCATAAGGAATAATGTAAAATAGACTAGTCCTTTTAGACCCGCAAAATACACTTACAAAAGCATTTAACCCTTTGGGGTCGACAGGCCTTCTCAGGAAAGTGTTCCTGGGGTCAAAAATTTTTGGAAAAAAAAAAAAAAATTCTTATGAAATGATAGAGACTCTTTTCCGATCATAATGTCACCAAAATTATGAAATTTGATCGAAAACTAACGGAATTATGCTTTCGCGAAGTTAGCGGTAGCCATGACACTTACGCATCGGCGATTTTGCCCACTTTCAGCCCTATTTTCGACAAATTCCAATGTTTCAGTCTCCTAAAATTATAGCTGTTTCGCTAGAACTCCATTTCTTCTATCGATTGAGTACAAGAAACCGCCTATTTACCAATTTCATCTACCCAAAATAGTGGTCAGAAAATGGCAATTTTCCAATTTCACACAAATTTCAAACGATGCCAATTTCAAAATAGGCTCAGTGTAAACAAGGCAGACATTCCTGGCACTAAAATAACATGTTCTCTGTTCATTAGTCACGTCTCCAGGCCCTGTTCCATTACTTTTGCTTTTCTTTTTGAATATTTATTCTCACAAAAAATAAAAGATTTACTGTTATGTATACAACTGCATCATTGTAAAATGGTATAAATAATATCAGAGCACTTGTGCATGAATATAAGACTCGCCAGTTGATGTGTATTGGAGGCATGGTGTGATTTGTTTACTCTTGAACATCGTCAAAAATCGAACATTTTCGCTAATTTGAGCTCAATTTCAAGGTACTTGTCATTGTCATACCAATCAAAATCATCAATATTTCTGTAATATATCTTCCATTCTATAAAATGAGACCAAGAAAACGAGAATACATCAATAAATACCATACAAAAATCGACTGCAAAGTCGCTGTTTTAATCGAAAAAAACGGTCAGTTTTTTTCTCTTATTATGCAGTGTGTACTGCAGGATTTTTTTTATACTGTGCACACTGACCACACAGACCCATTCTTTCATATGTATGCCTACCAGACGTTTTCTGCTTAAATTGAGGCCGCTAGAATTTTGGCGTACTAGTACAGCACCAACCCCTGCTCGTAAAACGTACTAGTACGGCACCGACCCCCAAATGGTTAAAAAAATAAACTTACATAAAAGGACGAGTTTGGGGAGCATCGTTAACCGAGGTACCACTGTATATATATATATATATATATATATATATATATATATATATATATATATACAGTCATCCCTTGGTTTTCGCTTGTCCCAGTTTTCGCCGATTTTGGTTTTCGCCGACTTTTTTCAGGGAAAATTTGTCTTAGTTTTCGCCGATTGTTTTAGTTTTCGCCGACCGTATGGGACCTGTCCACCAGTGCTGCGCACATACAAAGGCCGTAGGCCCGCCACCACGCCCTTGTCACGCAGTCTAGCATTGTTTACGCTTGAGTGAACATCACCCCAGGAGTTTATACAAAACATTTATTAACAATTCATTGTTTTGGGCCTTGATTATTGTGTGTGACTACTAAATAAGCTACCATGGGCCCAAAGAAAGCTCCTAGTGCCACTTCTTTGGTAAAGAAAGTGAGGAACACTGTAGAAATGAAGAAATAATAGAAAAATATGATAGTGAAAGTGAGAAACACGATGGAGTTTAAGAGTGTAGCAGGCATGCAGGGAGTGTAGCAGGCATGCAGGGAGTGTAGCAGGCATGCAGGGAGTGTAGCATGAATGCAGGGAGTGTAGCATGCATGCAGGAGTGTAGCATGCATGCAGGGAGTGTAGCATGCATGCAGAGAGTGTAGCATGCATGCAGGAGGGAGCAGGCATGCAGGGAGTGTAGCAGGCATGCAGGGAG
>WNWK01032926.1:0-21537 GCA_009830355.1 Cherax destructor
ACAACAGCAGCAACAACAACAACAGTAACAACAGCAACAACAGCAGCAGCAGCAATAACATATTTAGGATTATTACATACTAGAGTGCTAAACCCATACGGGAATGTATTCAAGTTTGATCCAAGAAAATGGGGGTGGATAGCTTCAATACCTTGGACCAAGAGCCTGTCACGGGACAGTGACAATGAAACTATCTTCATCCCTAAGTAATGAGGAAAAATGGCCTCCCCCCCTCCTCCTTTCCACCTCCCCTCCCTCCTCCTTTTCCACCTCCCCTCCCTCCTCCTTTCCACCTCCCCTCCCTCCTCCTTTCCACCCCCCCTCCCTCCTCCTTTTCCACCTCCCCCTCCCTCCTCCTTTTCCACCTCCCCTCCTCCTTTCCTCCTCCCCCTCCTCCTTTTCCTCCTCCCCCTCCTCCTTTCCACCTCCCCTCCTCCTTTTCCATCTCCCCCTCCCTCCTCCTTTCCACCTCCCCTCCTCCTTTTCCACCTCCCCTCCTCTTTCCACCTCCCCCTCCCTCCTCCTTTTCCACCTCCCCCTCCCTCCTCCTTTTCCACCTCCCCCTCTCTCCTCCTTTTCCACCTCCCCCTCCCTCCTCCTTTTCCACCTCCCCTCCTCCTTTTCCTCCTCCCCTCCTCCTTTTCCTCCTCCCCCTCCTCCTTTTCCTCCTCCCCCCTCCTTTCCACCTCCCCCTCCTCCTTTTCCATCTCCCCCTCCCTCCTCCTTTTCCACCTCCCCTCCTCCTTTTCCACCTCCCCTCCTCCTTTTCCACCTCCCCCTCCTCCTTTCCTCCTCCCCTCCTCCTTTCCACCTCCCCTCCCTCCTCCTTTTCCACCTCCCCCTCCCTCCTCCCTTTCCACCTCCCCCTCCCTCCTCCTTTTCCTCCTCCCCTCCTCCTTTTCCACCTCCTCCTTCTTCTCCTCCACAAATATTTTTAATATTAGCTCAAGTTCAATACAAAAATACTTCCAGTTAAGATATACCAAGTCTTAAGTGTTTGAAGCCGACCAGAAGAGTCGTTCTCTAGTTATTACTAATTTAGCTAATAAAACTAACAATTTAATATTTACACTTCTCAAAGTGAAAGCCAAGCTTTCTTCCGATAAAACCCATCAACACTAAAAGTGTGAAACCTATCTGAAAAGGCATTCTCCAGTAATTGTTCTGAATCCAACGATTCCAAGTTGTTGTTGTTGTTTTTAATTTCATTAAAATTTCAGATTTACATACTAGTGGCTTTCTTTGTGTTTATTTTTATTGGATGTAAAACTTCATTTTTATATTGCAAGAAGAAATAATGTTTGTCTGTTTTTTCTTATAGAGTGCATCATAGGTTATTTGTGCATCTTCTTGGTAGCGGGAATGCAATGATACGGCTTCGGAGGCTTCTTACTTTATTAGAATAAAGTGTGGGGTACACAGGCTGTGTTAGTGGCCACGGCCCGGGTGGGCCATGCACCTTGCGAGGGAGAGAGGGAGCTTGCCTGTTGTCTGAGTCAAGGCAGCTGTGTGAGTGAGAAAGAAACATGGTGGGGCTGACTGAAGTGAGTATAGGCCTATAGGTGGCAGCACAAGCATGGTGCGAAATATGAACTCAGCTGGCAGACAGCATGGGCTGTCTATGCAGACAGTACAGGCTGTCTACATCGCTCGGCCACGCACCCATGGTCGACCCTGACCGTGACTGGCAGTAAAAAAAAACTCGGTCTCTCTCTCGCAAGAACAGGTCACAGAACACGAAAGAAAAACACATATATACATAAACATATGGACATAGAAAAAAAAACTTCCTCCAGAAAGGGAAGAAAAAAAGGTGTGCTTTGTGGTCTAAGGCAGTGAGCGTCAAAGCATCACTGCATGCCTTCCTGTGTCTGGACAGAAACTGCAACACAGGAGACATCGCTGTGGCTGAGCAGTGACATAACAGGGTACGGTCTTCTCTGGGATGGTGAAGCAGACTTCGTAGTAGTCGCTGCAGGGTTCACTCAACCTGGGGCACAACCTGCTGGTGCCCTCGAGTGAGGTGTCGTCAGTAGTCGCAACAGGGCAGGACTTCTTCTGGCAAGCGACTCAGGAGAACATTCCTTGACTGGTACTGTAGCTGATGCTGTCGCTGCTGGCGAGTGTGGAGGGAGTCGTGACAGGGATGACTCGACGAAACATCTGGAGGTCATAACAGCATACACCTTACTGCAGTGAGTGGGCTAGCAGTCAAAGTGACATCAACTTTGTGCAGGCTGCTCACTGAAGCTGTGACATGAGGCTGACAGTCGCCTGCCGACAGGCTTAACTGCGGCTTGATGAGTGACATTCTCTCAACAGTTGAGTTACAGCAGAGGAAGGTCTAAATGTCCCCAGACTGGTCGTCTACATATAACTGCCCCCGGTGGCCTAGTGGGTAAAGCTCTTGCTTCACGCATGGAGGGGCCGGGTTCAATTCCCGGTGGGGCAGAAACATTTCGAAGTGTTTCCTTACATACACATACACACACACACATATACAACAGGCCTAGTGTCTAATTGACATGTGCCTAGGACAAAATGGTAACTAACGGTCAGAAGGTGAAGTGGAACGGGTCTCGATGGGAGAATTGTCGCAGGTACGATTCGGCAGAGGCATCTACGAGCGGCGAACAATAAAGAGCTTTCAGTACAAGGGGCCCGACGCTCGTAACTGACGCCTGGACTTGACAAATGCCAGCTGTCAAGCGCGCAGGGTCACACCGGGTGACAAAGTAACACACAGGTGCTACATAGAACACACGGGAAACTGCACACATACTGCACATGCGGTACAACATGGCTTACTAGCAAATGACGCTTTTATGTAAAAAAAATTGAGACTAAGCAATACACGAACATGTGAGAACACTGACTGAGAGGAATTAATGAACACTCGACATATATCTTCTCTCAAATTTCTCGAAAATAATGCAAATAAAATGCTCACTGTGAAACTACAGCACTCAGGACATATGGTGAAGTCAGGCGTGACGTCGTGAGGTGATGTCATGGGGTGACATCGCGAGTGACGTCGTGGGTGATATCGCGAGGTGATGTCCTGGAGTGATGTCGTGATGGATGTCATGGGGTGACATCGCAAGTGATGCCAGGCAGACGTCGTGGGTGACATCACGAGGTGACATCCTGGAGTGACGTTGTGATGGACGTCATGGGGTGACATTGCAAGTGACGCCAGGCAGACATCGTGGGTGACATCCTGGAGTGAATTCGTGATGGATGTCATGGGGTGACATTGCGAGTGATGCCAGGCAGACGTCCAGGGTGACATCGCGAGGTGACGTCCTGGAGTGACGTCATGATGGATGTCATGGGGTGACATTGCGAGTGATGCCAGGCAGACGTCCAGGGTGACGTCGTGGAGTCGGGCAGCATCGTGAGTGACGTCAGCAGCTCGGTGATGTCATGGGTTGATGCGGGTGGCAGACCACCGCGTGGCTTGGGAGGTCTGGCTTGGTAACCCACATGGCTTGGTCACACCCCATGTGGCTTGGTGATCACTCGGATACACAGTTCTGGCAAGAATTCACAAGGAAATTCACAGAAAACAGCAGAGAGGATGAGACGGTGAGTGGTGAGTGGAGTGAGTTGGCGGCATGAGTGGGTGAGTCAGGCGAGGAATTACGGCCGCTTCATCCCTACCCACAAACTCGGGAAGAACCACTCACACTGGACGCTATCACCACAAACTCACCTCTGATGTGCTGAAATAGCCGTACTGAGCTGAACAACAGCAGAACATGCTGGTAAGGCTGAGCACGTGACTGAGAAACAGCATGGACACTGTGCGTAGAGTCAGTGACACCATTTCTAGGAGAATTACGCAAATTTCGCAAATTTCGGCCTGGATCCTGCTTGTACCTGTGTCTGGATGCTGAGATTTGCAGACACGACATCAGGATAACTCGTTGAGAGACGGATGCTTCTTGTAGAGACTGATGAAGTGAAGATGACATCATTCTTCTCCCTTCCCTCTCGAGCAACACAACTGCTGCGAGGCACCACTGCCACCATTTATATTGATAGGTTATTTATGTGTCTTCTTGGTAGCGGGAATGCAATGATAAGGCTTCGGAGGCTTCTTACTTTATTAGAATAAAATGTGGGGTACACAGGCTGTGTGTTAGTGGCCACGGCCCGGGTGGGCCATGCGCCTTGCGAGGGAAAGAGGGAGCTTGCCTGTTGTCTGAGTCAAGGCAGCTGTGTGAGTGAAAAAGAAACATGGTGAGGCTGACTGAAGTGAGTATAGGCCTATAGGTGGCAGCACAAGCATGGTGCAAAATATGAACTCAGCTGGCAGACAGCATGGGCTGTCTATGCAGACAGTACAGGCTGTCTACAATCAGCCTGAATATTTTGAAGCCGATAAGATGAGACATTCTTTAGTTACTGAGTGGAAATCAATATCACTATTTATTAAAATAAAATTGGTCATTTGGGTTAGGTCAGGTAAGCTTCTTCAGGAAACAGGACAAGTGTTTCCTGACGCGGGTCTTAGTCATATGATGACCCGCAGCTGGAGCTTTTGGTCATCTGACTGAGGCCTACCACTGGCTTACCGGTCCACCCCCTTTAAAAAACATGGCTAACCTTTGTGGTAGATATATGGTCGGTTGGGTAATATTATGCAGCCAAATAACGTGAACATTAATTTCTGGAAAACACACCAGGTCCAACTGTCCATACACCAACATCACACAGGTGTGGCATCACCGCCCACACCTTATGTTAGCATACCTTACCTAGGCATGTACTAATGTGACTACCACTAAAAACACACACACACTCTTGGGAAATCTGATCCCTCCTCCACCAGCTCAAAGAGTTTCAGTCCACTAGGTGATCAGAAATGCCATCTATTTACCTACTGCAACCACTGCAAAACCAGAGCAGATAAATGGTCTGCACTATATTACATACAGTACACACGAGAAAATACATTTGTGTGTGGTTCCTCGGTAGGTGAAGGGAATGTAGGACTTTGATCACTATACTGAAAAGAATTCTGCATAATCAACACAAAGCAAGAGCCTCCTTTTCTGTTGTGGTATAAATTCTCTGGTGAGTTTAAAGTTTACTGGCAGTAATTGTCCTGCTTCTTTTTAAACAGTGCAGCACTTACACCAGCAGAACTGGCGTCTACTTGCAGAAGAAATGGCATTGCAAAATTGGGACTAGTCAGTATAGGAGCACTAACACTATTATCACTGTGGAAACCCCAAGCTGTATAAATTAGTTTCACATTACACTTAAAGTTATACAAAAATTTAAATTGCCTGCAGAGTACAATTTCAAACATAAAGATATAACTGACACACTGGGTCATGGAAATCAAGTGACCCTGCCACATACTCACAACTTCTGCATCTAATACATCCTCAAATACATTAATATAAAGCACTTATATGAAAAACAGTACAGAATGTGGCAAATGAAATTAAGACACATGTGCAACATCTGGGTGTCTTTATTGTAAACGTTTCGCCATCCAGTGGCTTCATCAATACAAATTCTAGGACATTGTTTGAAGACAGTAGAACTATATACAAAAGATGAGGTAATCAGTCTCTTGGCCTTGGAGTGGTGTGAACAGCACCGAAGTCGTGGAGTTTGTGGAGCAGAGGCAAGGAGGCTGGTGCTTATATACTAACGTCAGGTGGAAAGGGACGGGTAGCAGACGAGGGCATAGTCACTGGTAGGCGGGATTCCCCAGTGGAAGTAGGTCATACCCAAAGAGATGGGTTAGTTGCCGTGAATAAAGACACCCAGATGTTGCACATGTGTCTTAATTTCATCTTGTCGGTATTGTATACCCTTCTTGCACAGAATAAGGCAAATAACCAGAGACCAAACTAAACGTTATTCGTCAGTCCTAACCAGCCTGATAAGAAGGTCAAAAAAAGTGTATTATGAGAACAGATTACATAACTTAAGAGGTGATATAAAAAAGACCTGGAAAACATTATCTGAAATTCAAGGAACCCAAAAGATATCCAATAACAGAACAAACTAACAAAACCAGATGGGCCCCTATTCCAACCGACTGAAACAGCAAACAGACTCAATGTTTTCTTCTCCACCGTAGAAAAAAACCTAGCGAGCAAAATCCCAACCTCAAACACCCCTCCAAACGACTACCTTACTGGCACCTACCCGAATATACTATTCCTAGGTCCGACCAACCCAACAGAAGTCTCACTCATCATCAATACACTAAAAAACAAGGCAGGATATATAAATAACTTACCACCTTTTATGTACAAAAAAGCTTCTCAAGTACTGTCACCAATTATTGCAACACTCTTTAACAAATCCATCGAATCCTCCACCTTCCCAGCAATTCTCAAAATAGCGATGGTCACCCCGATCCACAAAGGAGATCAAGGAGACTTGAATAACTATAGGCCAATATCTAACTTACCCCTTCTCTCTAAAATCTTTGAAAAATTAATTCATAGACAGATCTATTCCTACCTCGTCTCCCACAAAATACTCAACCGCTGTCAGTTTGGATTCAGGCCCAATAAAAACACGAATGATGCTCTCATACACATACTAGAACTAATATACACCGCTCTCGAGAAAAAAGAAGTCCCACTGAGAATCTTCATTGATTTACGTAAAGCTTTTGATACAGTTGACCATGATTTGTTGCACATAAAATTAACACACTATGGTATAAGAGGGAACTCCCTCAACTACCTAAAGTCATACCTTAGCAACAGAAGCCAATATGTGTACACAAATGGAGCTAACTCTTCCACACAATCAATTTCAGTAGGGGTCCCACAGGGAAGTGTCCTTAGCCCACTTCTCTTTCTCATTTACATCAATGACCTACCAAATGCATCTCAACTACTCAAACCCATATTATTTGCAGATGACACTACATACGTCTTCTCTCACCCAAGCCCAGTCACACTAGCCAACACTGTAAAGGCTGAATTACAGAAAATATCTACTTGGATGATGACTAACAAGTTTACACTCAATATTGACAAAACCTATTTCATTCAGTTTGGAAAAATTGCTACAAATCTTCCACTTAACATAATGATAAACGGATCACCTGTCACAAGACTCACAGAGGGAAAATTCTTAGGAATCCACCTTGACAGTGGCCTCAAATTTCAGACACATGTACAACAAATCTCCAAGAAAATCTCTAAGACCGTAGGCATACTATCAAAGATACGGTACTATGTTCCACAACCAGCTCTCTTTGCCCTGTATCACTCACTCATTTACCCCTATCTCACCTATGGAATTTGTGCATGGGGTTCAACAACAATAAACCATCTCAGACCATTAATAACCCAGCAAAAGGCTACAGTCAGAATGATAACAAATTCCCACTCCAGGCAGCATACTCCACCAATATTCAAGTCTAAACTTACTCACCATAGAGAACATCATACTTATTATTGTGCCTACTACATACATAGAACACTACACTCAAATATAAACCCTCCACTCAAACTTCTCCTTACCAACCTTAACAGGACACACGACCTTAACACAAGACACAGATCACTATTTGATGTTTCCCGTGTCCATCTCACACTATGTAAAAACTCTATGCACATAAAGGGCCCAAAAATTTGGAATTCATTACCAGTGAATATCAAAGGAACCCTTTCTGTACATCAATTCAAGACTCTTCTTTAAAACCACCTACTCACCCAAAACTAAATACTTAGTACTTAACCTTACCAACAAAGCTACCAAATCACTCTCCACCACCTCAAATTATAATTGCTCACTGTGGTACTCTCCTAGCTTCAGAACCCCAAAAGTAAATGCTCAGAGTACAATAAATTCTCATATTTTAACCTAATGCAAATGTTGAATAACATATATTTGATAGAAGTATAACCTATTGTATAATTAGTGCAACCTGATCAAACTATGTTTTGTACGTCTAGTGTTAAGTAATCAGTAATGTGTTAAGTTTAGACTGCCCGTAATGCTAAAGCAAGATAGTGGCTTTCTTTGCACTACAAATCATTGTAAACCCTCACTGTAAACTACCTATGCATATATACTTGCTACAATATGTCAACCACATTGTAAACTTGCAGGGAAATAAAAATCTGAATCTGAATCTGAATCAGAAAATTATTCAAAAGCGGAAACCCTTCAGCATTAGTTATCAAATTTACTTTGCGGCAGTCAGTGAACATGCTGAGTGTCACCTATAGTGAGACCCTTAGGCAATGTCCACTGACTCGCTGAGTACAGTGAAAATAAAAAAAATGAAAACTTTTTTTTTTTTTATTTAAAAACACATATATACATAACAATCCAATAAATGCCCAAAAATAAATCAGGCTCATATAAACAAAAACAAGCAAACAGAACAGGAATAAACACATCTGTCAATATATCCTATAATAAGAACCCATGCCAAAAGCACATAAACAAAAAATGTCCATCCTACTACCATCCTAGCTAATTTTTTCTATACAATAACATAACACACTGTCAATGAAATTGTACATACACTGTCTCAAAAACACCGTAAAATTAAACCGTTGGTTACATATCCTACTTCTTCCCTACCACAAAACGCATTACATAGGCATGAAATAACATAAAACCTTAAACTTTCTGCCTATAAAACAGTTGTTGCACAATAACACATAAAAACAACTGACCCCCGTAACAAGGGTCACACCACAACATCATCTTAAATAAGAAATACATTAACATCAAGCCATCACCACCGTAGACAACACTGTCTACAACACAACGTCACACTCCCACACCGGAGAATAAGTCCACACAAAACACATTTGTGTTGCATACATATACAAACACTCTAGAAAAACACATAAATATGCAGAAGCTGCACATAATGTAAATTCAAACAAAAGATAGTAAACACATACAGAATACAGTACTAAAAACGTTAAACCTAAGAAAAACTTAGCAAAACATCAACTTAATCCTACATGAATTGCCACAGATACCTGGGCCAACTGCACCCAAGCACACCTGGACACTGTCGGTTGTCTAACACCTAATACCTCCTAACCTCAAACCTGCCACATAAATGCATGCTGCCAGCACATCACCACCGACAAACACTACTACTTGATCTTTAGAATATTACACTACTACATCCTAGAGGAAAACCCCATGCGTCCATGCCCCCTATGACCCCCAACCAACATCACTCCAAGTCTGAGTCAACACACACCTGAAAATTACCTACAACCCCATAAAACCCCCGAAACATCCAAAACTCGGACACCCACGATACCACCCCGACCCAACCCATCCTAGCTTCAACCCTGTATACCCACGCCTAACCAACCACACATCAATCAACCAAACTATAACCTAGTCAACCCCTTCCCGATATGCCCAACCTCCCCCTCCCCCACTCGACCAGTCCCCCTCGATTGGCTCCTACTTCATCCCCAAAACTTTAAAAGGGACACCACCGTCATCGTTCTATAACCCTCAGAGAAAGCCTCAACCCAAGTTCTCCCATACAAACCCTGATTCCTACATTTCGTCCTGTAAAAATGTGCCGCCAAGGCACGAACCCGCCTCCCACCCACTACCTCGCGCATACCCCACGACACATATATGAAATCAACCACCAGGTACATTAACCCTCTACTTACATTTTCCTCAAACCCACCAATATCCAGGCTTAAAGCCCCTAACATCGAAAGCCCACACCCACTTACACTCCTCAGAACCCGTCCAAACCATTCCCGTACCCCGCCTAAATCTTCACAAAAATACACCACATGGTACGACATATCCAAAAACCCACATCTCAAACAAGTACCCTCACTCCCTAAACCCATTAAAAACAATTGCGCTTTAGAAGCCAAGATTCCATGTAGGAATCAAAAAACCGTCTCCCTAACCCTCGCCCTCAGCCTCAACTTCCGGAAACCTACCCAAGTCGCCCGCCAATTATACTTTGGGTACTCTGCTACCCCCTGCACTATACCCCCCCCCAAGCTTGTCCAAAACCCCCACCCGAAAACCCCTTGGCTCTCTGACGACTAGTAAAACCCTCAACATTGCCTCACATAAACTCAGGTCACGTCCACTCCACCACCTCCGTACCTCCAGTCCCACCGTTGCTGCATGGACGTCACCAAATTGACTGAAGACGTTTCGCACATCAACATCCAATGCTTCGAACGGCACGTTTCGAATCCGTATATAAGTGTAGTACCGGGACACATCTCGAAGCCGTACCTCTAATCCCGTGTTGACGACAATCCTCTTCTCCTGATACGTTTCAACCACTCGCTCATATGCGCTGGCCACTGCAAATTTGACAAAAATTCTCGATGAACCGTTGAGAGATATTTCAAATAATTCTTCATTGGATATCCCTAAAGAATCCCTCAAAACAGCTAGGAGGAGAACATCTGCGTTGCTTGGGTAAATCGCGCCCTGCAACACTTCAATACAGACAGTATTGACACATCGTCTGTAGCGCTCCACCATGTTGATGAAAACTACCAGGGACCAAAAACAAGCACACCCGCACTCCGCAAAGGCTGGGCAGCGAATCACAGGTGTGCAGCAGTCAGTGAACATGCTGAGTGTCATCTATAGTGAGACCCTTAGGCAATGTCCACTGACTCGCTGAGTACAGTGAAAATAAAAAAAATGAAAACTTCACCTCTTCCACCATATACATCTCTTCACAAAACATCCATATACACCACTTTTCAAAGTTCCTCGGTGACTGAACCAACTCTACAAGCCTTTTCACACCAACATCAAAAGTTTTCTTTTTTTTTTTTTTATTTAAAAACAGTTTATGTACAAAAAACATATATCAAGAAACGTACCCCATAAAAAGAAGTTAATCATCGAAATTTCACAAAAATCACATAAACCATTATACAATCCATCCTGTTATTAATGCACACTCATAGCACAAATGCTCTTATACAGGGCAACATGATATGACATCTCAAATATAAACTAGAACCTTAGATTTTATGCATTTCCAAAAGAAGTGACTTAGTAATGGCAAGGTATTGTATATACTAAACGTGCCTACTCAGCTGCACAGCCAAACTGTAATGAAAATTTTTATATACAAAACCTACGACATCACCAGCATCGCTGTTCTTTACACAAACAACCACTCGCACATCCCTAAACACATAACAAAACTGAAACCACTATACATTAACCATACATACAAAAATATCCTGTATTGCACCACTCTACAATGATAATATACATCTCTGTATGTAAAAGTAACATGCTAATATTAAAACATGTCTTATCGACTATGCAAGAAATTCATGAAAGATCTCATTTATCCTTCCCGTCTAAAGAACCCCCCCCCCCACAAATACCTAAAAGCTACACGACCATATAATCCTATACAATGCACATTTAGCATCCCCTTCACAACTCGGACATTACATGATATGGTAATTATACTTTTAGTGAAAAAGATGGCTCCTCTCCTAACACAATAGGCTTAAAGAAACCCACACAATAGGCATATTAAACATAATACACAGGCATTGAAATCCTTCTTCCTTTTTTTTCTATTTAAACTGAACCTACATAAACCCAAAAACATTAAGCATAAGGATGTATACCTTATGGTACAGACCGTTCATCCGGTATTAGCTACCTTACCCTGAATCTTTACTAACAAAGCATTAAGGAACTTTTAGCCACACTTCAAAAAGAAATATACATTATTATCAGACCACCATCATACGTAGACAACTCTGTGTCCACTACCCAATGCAACACTTTCAACATCAAAAACCTCCCGCCACAAGACCCTGTTGTGGCGGTATACATGGAAAACAATCTAGAAAAACATGTAATTATGTAAGCAGATGCTGCACAAAATAGAAAATGCTAACAAAATAAAATAACAGTAATATAACACCAGTAACACAGGCCACAAAAAAACATATTTTCAAAAACTTGTAAACCTGAAACTATACATACACAGTAAACCCCCTAACAAAATACCAAAATATTACACAGAATGCCTGGTCTATCTGCACCCAGACTCACATGAACACTGTCTGTTGACTGACACACAGACGGAACACACAAACACACCTCCGTTCAGCCATCATATCATGTGACAGCTCCTAACCCCCCCACCTGCCACATAGTAGCTTACCACCAAACTTCACACCCAATCAACTACTTAGCATACAGTAACATCAGTCACCTACGCATCCTGGAGGAAAGCCCCATGCGCCCATTACCCCATGACAACCCGCCAAAACAAACCCTCCCCCATCAGTTTATGTCCACACTCACACCTAACATGACCTAACATCCCCAAATCCCTGAAGACCTCCTTCCTACCTGTCCAACCACACCATCATGCAACCAAAAAGGAAACTAGCATACCCTAACCCTGCACGCCCTACCCGTCCTCCCCCCGACCAGTCCCCTCAGAATGTCGCCGACCTTCACTCCCAACACTCTAAAAGGGACTCCACCGTCATCGACCTATAACCCTCAGAGAAGGCCTCTAACCAAGTTCTCCCATATAATCCCTGATTCCTACATTTCGTCTGGTAAAATTGTGCCGCCAAGGCTCGTACCCTTATCCCACCCACTATCTCGTGCATTCCCCAAGAAACATGTATGTAATCTACTACCAGGTACATTAACGCCCTACTTACATTTTCCCTAAAATCTCCAACGTCCAGGCTTAATGCACGACATCACACTACACAGGTCTTGATGACCCGCATAGTGTGTCGTCGTGTGGATGCCAGAACCTATATGTATCCTGGACCTCCACCATTGCCCAAGGAACGAGTGCAGTTGGTAAAGCCATTTGATGTAACAGGTGTGGATTATAGTGGTCCAATCATTTTAACAGGTACTGCAGATGGTGTTCCTTTGAAAGTGTATGTATGTTTATTTACTTGTACTGCTACAAGGGCAGTGCACTTAGAAGTGGCACAGGATTTGTCTGCAGAACAGTTCATACAGCTGTTTCGTAAATTTGCAGCTAGGAGATCCTGTCCAAGACTAATGATTTCGGATAATGCCACTAACTTTGTAGCGAGGGCGCAACATTTGAAGGAATTAAATGAGAGTAATGATGTATGGTCTCTGCTAAATCAGCGAGGGTGTGGCTGGAAGTTTATTGCTCCCAGGGCCCCTTGGCAAGGGGGATTGTACGAAAGATTGATAGGTACAGTGAAGAGGTGTCTGTGTAAAGTACTACACCGGAAACGAATTAACTTGGAGGAATTCCGTGCAGTATTGGTGGAAGCAGAGAATCGGATAAATAATCGTCCACTCTCGTATATAATTGATACTTCCGACGCAGACATACTGACTCCTTCTCACTTAATATGTGGGCAGAAACTGGAAGCTGCACCTATCTATAGAGATAATTCTGAGGAAATTGATGAAGATTATAATAATGTGACAGTGTTAAGTGATAAATTTAAGATGTTAAATAAAGTAATTAATCACTGGTCTAATGTGTGGCATAAAGAGTATCTCCTTACACTACGTGAACACTTTTATGGTGCCTCAAAAGTGGCAAATCGACAGAATATTCAAGCGGGTGACATTGTGTTAATTGATACTGAACAACCTAGAATGGGGCTCAGGGTGTTGTCAGGAATGTCAAAGTGTTGTGTCGCGGTCAAGAGAGTTTACGCACCATTAATAAGTTAATCCCCTTAGAATTAAAGGGAGTTCTATCAAATGTGAACAAAAACCTAAGGGAAAGTGAAGCAGTGATATTGAAGACGACACTGACCAGGGGATCCCAGAGGAAGAAAGTGTGATCCGGCCGACCAGGAGAACAGCTGTTCAGTCCAGGACGGGCTGGAAACGCCTTTTGCAAGATGATGCAGTTTGAATCATCTAACAACGAACTCTGCCCGGCCGCAGTGTGGAACATATTGAGTATTTTCCCGAAAGGTTATACTCAATAACCTTTCCAATGTGAATATTCTTAATGTGTGACTGTTGGTACACGTAATACGTAGGAATGAAGAACGAACCAACACACAAGTCTTGACGCATGCGTAGTTAGACCCATGGGGGTCAAACGGGGGTTCAAGAGCGTGGGTACGCTGAGCTGGGTCAAGTGGGCAGAGGTAGAGAGCGGAGAGTCACATGTGGATATCGATAGGCTCCGGAGGTCGTGGGTGAAATGGAGATGGGAATTTGGCGTGTGAAATGACCAAAACGCGAGTAGTGGTTTCGCTTCGTAATTAGAAAGTGTTGTAACTGTGCTCCGTGCATAACGTGGGACATTAAGTCCGGGAATCACCATAATGGAGGGGTAAATTGTCAAAACAATGAGTGATACAATGCAGATGTGAGTAGTCATTGTCTAGGAACATGGGCGTGGTAACCACATTATAAGTGACATGACTATCTGGCTGAATAAGGTCGCAAACCCTGATTCTGGGTGACCTTCATGGTGCGAATTATAGTCGGTGAACATTGTGGGACGTTAAGTCCAGTGAATCAGAGGTGGATCGGGTGGCATCAAGTGAAGAGATGCCATCCGGGACCGCCATGTTGGGTATGAAGGAGATGATCCTTTCCATCTCTACTCATCAACTCTGAATTTCGGTATAGAGACGATGAAAGTGTATAAACTAGTGGGATATTAAACCATAGTGTGTATAGTGGATCAAGGGAATCAATCTTCTCTTGACTCATCAGGACAACCACCAACATCACCGGCTTGCCGAGATAATTTCTCCCGAGCAAGACCACGAGATCTATCTAAGCATAACAAGAATGTTGCTTCCCCACTGTAAGTGTAAGTATTCATGTTATCTTAGCTACCGTCTGGCCAGTAGGTATGTTGGGATAATGTAGGTCTGCAGTGGGAATGATAATGATCTTCCAGTGAACATCAATGGCACGGATAAAGGGTGAGTGATATTAACAAATTGTACTCTCTCCTCCTTCTCCCCAATCAGTCAGATATTAACCCATACAGTCCACTAAAATTAACAATACCGTAACTATTGGTGTTACCCATTCTTATTAAACTGGTCTAGAGCGAAAGGGAGTTTAGAGGTGTGAAATTATCGAAGGGAGTCATTGTAGCGACCAGGGTGACTCTAGGTTTCTCACATGCATAACTGGGGTAACCGCGGTAAAATTATACTAGTCGGTCAACTCCCTGGGAGATTATTTGTTGTAAGTGGCGGTGAAGCCCAGACAGGTAATCTCTTAATTCCCCACAATACTACTAGGCAGAATATTGGAACATAACAATAATAAGGGAGATAACACAAGGATAACTGATTTAAAATACACACAATACTCAGTAAAAAAAATTATACTTACTGCATATGTGGTAACACAACACAATTAAAATAAAATATGACACAATTAATCAGAGACGCTACTAGTAAATTCAAAAATTAATTCAAGTAAGAGTTTTAACGCATAACACTGACTAGGTTAAAATCACAATCCCAGGATAACACAAAGTTCACGAAAATTAGCAAAACTGTCTCAAGCACTCGCAATTGTCTCTAAATTATCTGAAAAAAAAGACGTTGTTAATGATGACTGTTAATGATGACTGAAGCATGGAGTGGTGGTGGTTGTGGAGATTGTTGTCGTCTGCTCACTCGGAAGAATCTTGAAAAATTTGTGCTTAAATAAAGAACTACGAATCTAGGCTTTAGATCGTTGGCACACAGGTACGAAGAACACACTCAGGACTCTCGACCCTATTTGTAGCCAATAAAATTCTTGCAGGACCCAGTTAAGGGTGAAAATAATCCACACTTGATGCTTTGTGTGGGTATACTGGCTCACGTGGTTACTGGCGGTATGGTTGAGTGTCTGTCGTCAGCCTCGCCTGTGGCTTGCCCCGCTTACACTTGTCACATGAATTTAAGCCAGGGTTGCTTGGAACCCAGAATACCACAAGGATGGTATTGGCACTCAAAACAGCGATGCACTGGAGCACAAAGACGACAGGAATTACTGGGGACTCACGTAGCTTGCTGGGTTACTTCTCAGACAGTTGGGTTGTCTTGCTGGCTTAGTTTAGACCTTTCAACAGGTTGGCTGGCTTGGAATCTTATAACAATTAGTTCAGCAGGGTGGAAGGCTGGCTTAATGCTAGGCTGACATAATTGGCTGGGTGGCTTGCTGGCGGCTTGGCACTCTCCCCTCACAAACTGGCTTATCTCGTCCTTAATTTGCAAAACCCGGGTCTACCCCTCGTAGGTTTTAACAAATAAGAGATAAGGCACTTAGCTGACCAGGAGATATTGTAGACAGGCTGACGAATCCTTGCTTGGGGTGTTGATAGCTGGTAGCGTGTTCTGTGGAGGCTTACTCATGTACACAAGATGTCTGCTGGCTTTGTTGAATTCTATCTCCCTGAATCGCCAGAATTGAAGGAATTACAGTCCCACTACTGTCACCATTTATCGTGATGGGTTCGAGGAGATAAAGGTTGGCGAGGGAAACACTCGATGGGATGGTTACCGGTATATTAACGGAGTCTGTGAGGAGAGATACCAGTGCCACTTCTGTACTCGTCTAGGTCTAAGGCGGGAGTGAGAGCGATGCCTGTCTCTGAGCGCATACATGCACAAGCCTCTGACGTCACAAGTAACAAAGGGGCCAGACGTATAACATAGCTAGGATTACTTATAATATACTACACAAGTATAACAATAGGCTTCGGCACATATTACTGACAGAAACAATGGACAAAATCCTTGAATCCCAAAATTGTCTTTTATTGTTAAGATAAGATTTTGTTCGGATTTTTAACCCCGGAGGGTTAGCCACCCAGGATAACCCATTTTAAATTTGACGAAGTCAGTGATTCATCGAGGACTGTCTGTCTTATCTCCACTAGGCTCCTCAATCTTGTTTCCCAGGATGCGACCCACACCAGTCGACTAACACCCAGGTATTTATACTTGCTTTCTAGGTGAACAGGACAACAAGTGTAAGAAAACACAACCAATGTTTGCACCCTTGTCGGGGATCGAACCACGGACACTCTGTGTGTGAAGCAAGAGTGTTGCCTACCAGGCTACGGAACACTTACCTACCTACCTACCAGGCCACGGAACACCTACCTACCTACCTACCAGGCCATGTGACACCTACCTACCTACCAGGTCACGTTATAATCATGGCAAAATATTTTTTTTCTCTATCCACCAAAATTGCCATTACTGGCCACCCACACATGAAGCTTTATAGAAAACCCATTGTTATGCAGAGTATTTCGGACAGCCAAAGTCTATCTGGTCACCCAGGATGCCATCCACAACAGTCGGCTGACACCCTGGTACGTACTTATTGCTAGGTGAACAGGAGCAGCAGGTGAAGGGAAATATGCCCAACGTTTCACCCTTGCTGGGGATCGATCCCGGACATCTCAATGTGTGAGCTGAGAATGCTACTAAATAAGCCACGAGCTTATCATAAATATAATAAGATATGGCCCATGGTTATATACATTGAGATGTGCATGTCTCAGTGTATATACAATTGAGTTTATTTTATTCCCTATTTTGGGGGGTTAAATAAGTAAATTGTCATTGACTAGTAGTGTACAGGTGACATGCAGCTTTAATAACCCTCATGTAGTTAACAGGCCCCCTATCGATTATTTTTTTTTTTTTTTTTCGTTCGATTTCTTTCATTTTTTTGTACATAAAGAAGCACCTTTCAATTAGGTTTGTATCAAGTTTCAAAAATATCGCCCAATAAACAACTGAGAAAAAAAATATTTATCAATTTTTTACCAAACATCACATATAAAAAATTCTAGAGTCGTAGTGGGACTTGTTGAAGCTGTTCTGGCTTCACCTATGCATAAAACAATGCTAATCTGAAATACGAATAAAAAGGTTTCTGTAATTTATCCCTATCTTCATACTTAAAAAAAATAAAGTTTGTGTGTTTTTTACATGTTGGAAAATATCTGACTTTTTACCTCACATAAATCAAAAACTAATTACGATATCTCAAAAAACGTTCCATTATAAATTAATACAACCTTTATTTTATGTAGTCTGTGAGTTTCATTTCATTCCTATGATTATTAACGGTTCCTGTCCAATATATAGATGAATAACACTTCTGAGATAATCCCCCCGAAGGTCGCGCAAGGAAAATGTTTTTTTCCAGCAGCAAAATAGCATTTTTCTCAGCTTTATCTTGCATTAGAGTGTATATCATAGTTAGCCCTGTTCGTTTTCTTTAATACAAGTCCCCTATAGTGCCAAAGGTACCCCCAAAGAAACCCACACCCAGTGATACACTATGATAATTTGGAGGCGGTGCCAGGCGGTGATCATATTATGCCACATATTATTCATTCTGGAGTATTTACTTAGGTTTATTTGTTATTTATATTGCCTATTATGTCATAATAGATCAATTGTGATAGATATAAAAGCCGTAGTATTGATAATAGCGTTATAATGAAGCATATTCCCCGGCTATCCTGAGTCAGGAATTTCTGCTGACGCAATCAAATGTTCTAGAAGGTTCCTGATTAGCTGAAAGTCGTCTTATAAGCTCCACCCACTCTGTTATGATGCCAAATCGTCAATTATTATATAAGTAAGTTCATAAATAACAAAAAGGCACAATACCGTGACTGAACAATACACACACAACCCGCACATATAAAAGGGAGGAGCTTACGACGACGTTTCGCCCGACTTGGACCATTTACAAAGTCACACTAACACACAGAGACGGAGGAAGTGGTAGTAGTAAATAGTGGTAGTGGAGACAGTCAATTCTAGGAAGGGAGCACTGCACATGGCTAGCGGCCCGCAAGGGTGGGACGAGAACACAGAGGGAGGAAAGGCGAATAAAATGAAGGACAAATACAAGGCAAAAGAAAGAAAGAAAGGAAAACCTATAGGAGAAAAAGGAGAAGGGGGAAGAGATGAAAGGGGAAGGAATGGTTAAGTCACGGGTGTTCTGAAGTTTAGAGCATTTAACAATGTAATGAGAGAGGAAAGCATCAACAGAGACAAAGCCAGGGCTAAGATTCAACAGGGAAAGTTGTGTATAAGGAGGATTCAACCAGACGGCGACTATGAAAGTTGGACGTAGGGTAGACAGTTTTAGCAGAAGACCAATCAATAGGATGACTGTGATCTCTGACATGACAGAAAAGAGCATTATTAGTGTCGCAAGCCTAACACTATTTTTGTGCTCCTTGAGTCTGTCAGAAAGAGATCGGCGTTTCTCCGAAGTAAAGCCGATGTCTTGCTCTCTGACTCACGTACCTACACTCCTCTCGTTTCCAACCCTCTTGATCACATCAAGAGAACTTTCAACAAGAAACTTAAGACTCTCTCCGACATCTGTCCTCTGACTTTAACCTTGTTCAACGTTTTCAGTCATCTGTCCCTCTCTGCCTATTTCCATGGCCTTCCCAAAACTCACAAACCTGATATTCCTCTCGTCCCATCATATCTTCTAGAGGTTCTGTCTCTTATTCTCTTGCTTCCTGGCTAGCCAAACCCTCACTCCTTTCTTGGTACTTTTTCCGCCCACCTTCGTCACTCTCAAGACTTCATCGAACGGTTCGCTCTCTCCCGACTTGTAAGATGCTTAGTCTTGATGTCGAGTCCTCTTCACTAATGTTCCTCTGGGTGATGTCCTTAATTTTTCAGAGAGAAGGCCAATGAAGGGTTACTTCATCTCCCTATACCTACTGATGTTTTTTTTGATCTTATCCGCCTTTGTGTGGACTCTAACTCCTTTCTTTCAAGGTAAATATTATTCTCAAACCTTTTGGTGTCGCTATGGGCCTCCTCTATCTCCTGTTTTTGTAAATATTTACATGGAATACTTCGAGACTGTTCTTCTTCCCACTATTGATGACGCCCTTCACTCTGGCCCGCTATGCAGATGACATCTTTGCTCTTGGCCTCATGACTTAAGTCTCTTCCAACCTTTTCTTGATGCTCTTAATAATCTTGCCCTTCCATTAAGTTTAAAGCTGATTGGGAATCTAATTCTTGCTTCCTTTTCTTGATGTTCATGTCCACCGCTCAGTTACAGGTTTTGCCTTCTCGTGACCGCAGCCTATGCACAGTGGCATGTACATTCAATTCTCTTATCATGCCTCTGTCAAGAAGAGGTTTATCTCCCTCTTTCTCCGTGCTCCGCATCTGTGGATCCTCAGTTTCTTGAAGCAGAAATTTCCACTCTTCATAATTCATTTTCCCGCCTGGGCTACCCTTCCCATTTCATAGACTCTGCTTTCTCTGCAAAACGGATTTCTTTCTCCTAAACCCTCTACTCCTGAGAACTCCAGTCCTCTGCCTTCCCTACATCTCTGGTCTCTCTAATCTCAGCAACTCTCTCCGTTCCCTTAGACATCAAACTTACCTTTCGTCAGACTAACACTCCTTGCACTAATCTAGTTCATACCTCCTCCTCCACAGATTCTCCTGGTGTCTACTCTATTTCTTGCCCTCCTGTCCTCTTCAGTACTGGAGAAACTGGCGATCTCTTTCTGACAGACTCAAGGAGCACAAAAATAGTGTTAGGCTTGCGACACTAATAATGCTCTTTCTGTCATGTCAGAGATCACAGTCATCCTATTGATTGGTCTTCTGTAAAACTGTCTACCCTACGCCCAACTTCATAGTCGCCGCCTGGTTGAATCCTCCCTTATACACAACTTTCCCTGTATGAATCTTAGCCCTGGCTTTGTCTCTGTTGATGCTTTCTCCTCATTACATTGTTAAATGCTCTAAACTTCAGAACACCCGTGACTTAACCTGATTCCTTCCCTTTCATCTCTTCCCCTTCTCCTTTCTCTCTCTTGGGTTTTCCTTTCTTTCTTTCTCTTTGCCTTTCCTCCCTCTGTGCTCGTCCCACCCTTGCGGCCGCTAGCCTCATTGCAGTGCTCCCTTCCTAGAATTGACTGTCTCCACTACTACTATTACTACTACTACCACTTCCACTATTTACTCCATTAATACCCCACTCTGTTGTACCCTCCCTGTCTGCCTCGCCTATAAATACCCCTTCCTCCGTCTCTGTGTGGGTGTGACTGTAAAGGTCCAAGTCGGGCCGAAACGTCGTCGTGAGCTCCTTCCTTTTATAGTGCGGTTGTGGTGTATAAGTAAGTTCAGTTCAGACTTCAGGTAAGGACCCACTAGGGGCGAGGAAAAATGGGGACAGACGAAGAATAGCCGGTGAGAGGAAGAGTGAAGGAGAAGAGAAAGAGTCAGGACTAAACCCAACAGTCTAACTACTGGTATATAAGTAAGAATATTAAAGAAATTAAGGAAAAAATCGGGGAAAAATACGAAAATTCACCCAAATGTCAGCCGACCTACTACGGTTGTTCGTCACCATGTGTGTTATAAACGACCATAATTCCTTGTTCTGTGTCCTCCTACGAGATGGTGAAGGAGTTGGAACAGCAGTCCCCTCCATCAAACTCAGCTGCGAGTTCACGCTCAGGAACGAGATCCTGGCCAAGCCTCGGGACGAGGAAACGTACGAGAGGATCAAGATCCT
>WNWK01032927.1:0-21537 GCA_009830355.1 Cherax destructor
AAAGTACAAAGCTGCTCAGACAAGGCTAGACGTGTGAAAGACAGTAAAGTTAAAGGGAAGGGTGTTAAGACAAGTTTACACCCCCAGCAGTCCACACAGTGGAAACTGGACAGTTGGAGTTAGACCAGAGTCTGCTCAACGAGAGTGGCCGGACGGCACTCGTGTCCAGGGCGTGTCGTAAGGGCTTGCGAAAGGTGAACTTGATGTAGACTTATCTTCTTCCTTCGCCGGCGAGAGGATGTGGAAACTTTTTTGAGTCACTCAAGTTCCACAGGGTAAGTAAGCCGTTTGGAGCCTTAACCTACCACGGATCGGCCCTCGGAGTACATGAACCCACACACCCAACAAAAACATACACACACACACATTCAAGTTGGCGAAGGTAACAATTGTGTACATTTTAATTGATAGATTTATTGTCCTAGGAACACCTAGGCAAGTTTAGAAACTAATAGTAGGATTATTGAGGCAACGTTAGATATTAATAATGTAGTTCTAGCACCTTCATATAGGAAGATATAAGCCTTAAATAGACAAGCATTAGATTATGTTAGCTAACGAGAACTGGCAGCTCCACACTTGAATCTAAGCAGGTAAGAGCACCAGTTCCTTCTTCTTGACTTGGACACCGTGGTGTTAACAGGGTACTAAGAGCTAGTGCTTGGTGCCCCACGTGTCTTCA
Source organism: Cherax destructor (assembly GCA_009830355.1). Taxonomy (NCBI): domain Eukaryota; kingdom Metazoa; phylum Arthropoda; class Malacostraca; order Decapoda; family Parastacidae; genus Cherax; species Cherax destructor. The sequence continues at coordinate 683 of WNWK01032927.1, forward strand.
AAATACTTGCCTGGGAACCAAGAATCACCGAGGCTTCCCGACGTACTGTGAATTCGTCTCTGGCCCAGGCCCCCACAGTAAGACAATATCCTCTGCATTTCTCTTGGTATTAGCTGGCCGGCGATATTCGGAGTAAGGTGGGGTTATTTGAGCTGTGGGTTATAAGCGGGTGAATGCCCACTATAAGATAATAATTGTGGGCAATACCCCTTAAGTATTAGTCTAGAAGCTAGTGTCACTTACTGCATATATTGCTTAAGGGATATCCTTTGAAACCAGGGAACTCTGAGGTGCAGGCAGGACACTAATACCACTTTAATTTGCAGATTAAGATTCTTCCCTGCACATGGTGTTTGGAAGGGGTTATAGATTAGGAAGTCCAGGACACACATTACCACTCCATCAAGTAAGTTAAACCCTTTCAGTATCATGTAAGCAGTGTGGAATTCCTTTTACTGCAGTTAGCTAGAAATTTGTCCCATAGCCACTTGTAAGTCTGAGAGAAGTGTCTCAGAGTGTCAGTGTCAACAGTGCTTGCTCAAAGTGCAGCTTACAAGAAGGCAGTCCCAAAACATAAATGCAATCCCTGGTGATGGATGGGATTAAGGCTGCAAAGAGTAGCAGGGAGGCCGCCGAATATATCTGGTCACCATAATCGAGTTTCGATAATATTAAGGCTGAATGCAGGTGAAGGATAATTCTATGATCAGCACCCCATGAAAGATGAACAAGGGTTTTTAAGAGGTTCAGCCGGCTATGACAAGTTGCCTTCAGAGAGGTAATGTAAGGTTTCCAGGACACTCGACAGTCAAACAGGAGGCCGAGAAACCTGACTGTATCACGTTCTGGGTTACGTGAGCCGTATAGGTACAATGAATGATCAGAGACCACTGAATGTCTAGTAAACGTAATTTGACGAGTTTTGCCACTAGACAATTTAAACCCGTGAGTAGTGGCCCAATCAGAAACCTGGTTGATGGCATGCTGGAGGGAAACTGCAATGAGGTGACAGTCAGCACCCACACAAGCTATAGCAAAGTCATCCACATAGAGCGATGACCAAATTTTGGATGGGAGAACAGATGCCAGATTATTTATAGCAAGGAGAAAGTGTTTTGTGTTCAGAACACAACCCTGGGGGACACCTTCAGCTTGGACAAATTCCGGGAAAAGCTCATTACTAACCCGGATACGGAAATGTCTGTCAGTTAATTAAGGTGGCCTTAAAAAAATGGTAGATTGCCTCGGAGGCCTAAGGAGTGGGCCTGGGCAAAGATATTATACCTCCAAGTTGTGTCATAAGTCTTCTCAAGGTCGAAAAAGTTGGCGATAACCGAGTGGTTATTAGCAAAGGCATTACAAATATACGTATCCAAGCACAGTAAGGGGTCAATGGCAGAACGGCCCTTACGAAAGCCATATTGACTAAGGGAGAGACTATTGTGCGTCTCTAAATACCACATCAAACGTCAATTAACTAGACGTTCCATCACGTTGCAAACTGCACTGGTAAGAGCGATGGGACGATAGTGGGAGGTATCACGTCCCGTAGTACCTGGTTTGTGAAAAGGGAGAACAATAGCAGACTTCCACAGCTGGGGAAGGACTCCTTGCGACCATATAAGATTAAAGAGTTGTAAGAGGACAATAAGAGCAGACTGATATAAATGTTGTAGCATACGAATATGTATGCCGTCTGGCCCAGCTGCCGATGATCAGCAAGCAGAGAGTGTTGCCTCCAGGTCTTGAAGGGTAAAAGACACATTATAAGATTCTTCTCTGAGAGAAGAAAAATCTAAGGGCTTTAACTCGCTGGCAGACTTAGAAGAAAAGAACTAGGGGCATAGATGGAGCCCCTAAGAAATGCGAACCAGATGATTACCAATTTCAGTGGCAATGGCAAGAGGGTGTGCTATATCGACACCGGCAACCTGAAGAACAGGAGCCGGGTCGGGGGAGAATTTTCCATTCAATTTCCGCACTTTTCTCCAGACTGCACTCATCGAGGAAGCCGAAGTGATGGTGGAAACGTAATCTCACCAGCAAGTGTGTTTAGCATTGCATATGACATGGCGAGCAATTGCTCTCCTCTGCCACTAACCAGACTGAAAATCGAAAACCTAAATGATTTTTTCATGAGAGTGCCACAGAACTTGACAGACGCATGCCTTTCTGACATCATCACTACGCCAAATGACTTTGAAAAGGCAATAAATGACATGCCCATGCACTCCGCTCCAGGCCCAGACTCATGGAACTCCGTGTTCATCAAGAACTGCAAGAAGTCCCTATCACATGCTTTTAACATCCTATGGAGAGGGAGCATGGACACTGGGATCGTCCCGCAGCTACTAAAAACAACAGACATAGCCCCGCTTTACAAAGGGGGCAGTAAAGCAATAGCAAAGAACTACAGACCAATTGCGCTAACGTCCCATATCATAAAAATCTTTGAAAGGGTTCTAAGAAGCAAGATCGCCACCCATCTTGATACCCATCAATTGCACAACCCAGGACAGCATGGGTTTAGAGCAGGCCGCTCCTGTCTGTCCCAACTACTGGACCACTACGACAAGGTCCTGGATGCTCTAGAAGATAAACAGAATGCAGATGTTATATACACAGATTTTCCAAAAGCCTTTGACAAGTGTGACCATGGTGTAATAGCACACAAAATGCGTGATAAAGGAATAACAGGAAAAGTTGGTAGATGGATTTATAATTTCCTAACACGTAGAACACAAAGAGTAGTAGTCAACAGAGTAAAGTCTGAGGCAGCTACTGTGAAAAGCTCTGTTCCACAAGGCACAGTACTTGCTCCCATCCTATTCCTCATCCTCATATCAGACATTGACAGGGATATAAGCCACAGTGCTGTGTCTTCCTTTGCAGATGACACCCGAATCTGTATGACAGTGTCCACCGTTGAAGACACTGCAAGACTCCAAGCAGACATAAACCAAATCTTTAAATGGGCTGCAGAAAACAATATGAAGTTCAATGATGAGAAATTTCAATTACTCAGATACGGAAAACGTGAAGAAATTAAAATCTCATCGGAGTACAAAACTAATTCCAACCACACAATAGAGCGAAAAACTAATGTCAAAGACCTGGGAGTGATCATGTCGGAGGATCTCACCTTCAAGGACCATAACAATGTAGCAATTGCATCTGCTCGAAAAATGACAGGATGGATAATGAGAACCTTCAAAACCAGGGATGCCAAGCCCATGTTGACACTTTACAGATCGCTTGTTCTATCTAGGCTGGAATATTGCTGCACACTAACTGCACCTTTCAAGGCGGGTGAAATTGCTGACCTTGAAAATGTGCAGAGAACCTTCACCGCACGCATAAGTGCGATAAACCACCTCAACTACTGGGAACGCTTGAAGTTCCTAAACATGTACTTTCTAGAACGCAGGCGGGAGAGATACATTATTATATACACATGGAAAATTCTCGCGGGCTTAGTACCAAACTTGCACACAAAAATCACTCCGTACGAAAGCAAAAGACTCAGCAGGCGATGTAACATCCCCCCAATGAAGAGCAGGGGTGCCACTAGCACGTTGAGGGACAACACAATAAGTGTGAGGGGCCCAAGATTGTTCAACTGCCTCCCAGCATACATCAGGGGGATTACCAACAAGCCCCTGGCTGTCTTCAAGCAGGCACTGGACAGGCACCTCAAGTCGGTACCTGATCAGCCGGGCTGTGGTTCGTACGTTGGACTGCATGCGGCCAGCAGTAACAGCCTGGTTGATCAGGCTCTGGTCCAACAAGAGGCCTGGTCACAGACCGGGCCGCGGGGGCGTTGACCCCTGGAATTCTCTCCAGGTAGACTCCAGGTGGTTCTGTTATACCAGTACCTGCCCCACACAGTGCATTTCAAACATACTGCCCGAGCACAAGCAGGAGACCACCAAGGCACGCACTTCTGAGAATGCTTGCCCGAGGTTTGGGGGATAGAATGCGAAGCTGCTATCCCCCTTTCATGAGGAAGGAACCTCATGAAAGGCAGTAAGATGTGCATAAAGGTCCCATTTCGCCCGGTCAAATTGCCAGCGTGGGCTATGAGGAGGTGGAGAATACGAAGGGGAGTTAAGGATGATCGGAAAATGATCGCTGTCATGTAAGTCTGGGAGGACAGACCAGGTGAAGTCGAGTTCAGTTGAGGAAGAGCAGATGGAGAGATCGATGCAAGAGAAAGAATGAGTTCGAGGATCAAAATGGGTAGGAGTACCTGTATTTCAAACATGGAGGGGGAGAGAAGCAAGGAATGCCTCCAACTGAATGCCACGCGAGTCACAGTGCGACCCTCCCCAGAGAAAATGGTGTGCATTAAAATCGCCAAGTAACAGAAGGGGTGGTGGCAAGGAAGAAACCAGAAAATCAATATCTGGGATAGACAATGCCCGCGAAGGGGAGAGATATAAAGAACAGATTATATACCACTTATTCAAGTGAATACGGGCTACAGTGTAATGTAAAGAACGCACATAGAGCTAACGGTATGGAATACCAGTGCGTAAAAGAAGAGCACTTCGTTAAAGGTTCCATCGGAAAAAGGATCCGATGAATATAACAAATCATAGCTTGAAAAGGGTTCTTGTAAACAGACCCCAACAGGGAAAACTGGGAGAGCAACACCTGAAGTTCACCCCGGTTACCCCTGAAGCCTCAGATATTCCAATGCAAATAAGCCATGATTTATGGAGAAAAAGATATAAGTCGAAGTTAGAGGTATCTATGGACTAGGGTTAGAAAAGTCCACATGTGGAGGAAGCGGAAGACCTATAATCAGAGAAGGAGTGGGACACTGTGAAGGAAGGTGGGGTGTAGACGGAGAAGAGAGAGAGGAGGAGGAACCAGAGGTGGAGCGGTGTCCATCAACGTTTCAGTCTCTGTAATAATTTCTGCAATAGCTTCCAGGGTTTCGGAAGACAAAGATGCAGAATGGGGCACTACATTAGAAATGGAAGGAGGAGTGTGAGCAACCATCGGGGAGACTATAGACTGTACCAAAGTAGAGGGCGAGGAGATGGAAGAGGAAACTGCCGAAGGGGCTTGGGAGAAGACAGGAGTATAAGTGGCCTGGGGAGAGGCAGTCAAGGAAGGAATGTGGGAGGGGACAGGGGATGAAGACATTGAACGAGGAGGAGGATGAACCTCCACACACGTTACAGAACTAATTGGAGGTGAAGAACCCGGCAATGTGGATTTTTTGCTGGACTTGTGAGAAGAAGGGGGCGGTGAGAATTAGGTGGTGGACGAGGGCGTGTAGACACAGAACTGTGCAAGTGAGTACAAGAAGGGGTGTGGACAGTATGGGATGCCGAGGTAGGGACCTCAGAGCCAAGAACAGCAAAAGGATTCGAGACAGGGGTGACTGAGGATGGGGCAACCACAGAGGAAGCCACGGAAGTTGGGACCCCAGAAGTGGGGGGACGATTAGCAATGCAAGAATAGGAAATACAGGGAAGTCTCCCTTGAAGGCATAGATGAGAGACGGCCATAGCATATGAGAAGCCTTCCACCTCTTTGAGACAACGGATTATTATTATTATAATCAAATAGAAGCGCTAAACCACAGGGTTGAGACAACAGAATTCCCGCTCATTTAGATAAACCTGACAAAGGCGAGAGTACGATGGATGTGCTTTATGACAGTTAAGGCAAGAGGGAGCTAGATTACAAGGAGGACTGGCATGGTCGTCGGCACCACAGACTGGGCATTCGGCCATGGACCTGCAATATTTCGCTGGATGAACAAAACGCCAGCAGTTTCTACACTGTTGCGGTGTAGGGGTCATCTTTCGAACTTGTAAACGGTGACCTGCAATGTAGACCGAGGGTAGAAATTCATGGCAGTCAAATGTTAAATGAGCAATATTGCAAGGATAAAGTCTTTGCTTAGGGGCAGGGAGGACAAAAGTGTCAACTTTAAGCATAGGGAGGTCTTGGAGCTCAAGCTGCTCCAAAATGTCATCACCACATGTCTGGAAATTCATTGGACAATGGTGTGGGGTAAAATGACAGTACCACTACAAGAATTGAGAGAATGATGCTTGTCAATAATGCCAGGAATAGTATCTATGGTCGTAAGAAGAGAAAGATCGTGAGGTTGGCCAGCATTCTGGACCGTGATGATGCAAGTGCCGCTCTTGAGAGTGTGAAATGAGATATCTTTATCAATACTATGATTGAAAAGATAGGTAGTTGGAGTAGTCGGTCTTAGAGTAAAAAACTTTGTCCATTGAGTAGTGTGAAACAAAGTGTTTAAGGGGAGTGTGTGACATGCTGGTCGTTTCTGAAATGAGTGAGAAGGAAGTGTCGAATCGTCATGTAAAGGTCTTGGTCGTTTGGATGTGGGACCGGAGGTGGTCCGACGTGTGACGGGCGAGCAATCTGAAAATTGCTGCACCTTTGAGGGAATCAAGGTCTGAGAAGAGCAAATGTCAGACGTGTCAAAAGGGCCGGTCGGAACCCCGGTACCTGAAGCAGGTGATGAACCGGCACCAGCAAGAGGTACAGGGGTCTTAGATGTGTCCGAAGAGTTGTCCATTAATGAGGTAGGGTCTGAACTTGGTGCGGTATCAAGAAGGGGCCTGAAGGTAGGTTCACGGAAAAGGGCATCCATGGTTAGGTTAGTTCTTTCTTTTTGTTTTTAAGAAAAAAAAAGAAAGAAAATAAAAAAAAATAAAAAAAATAAAAAATAAGGGGGGAATGTGGAGGAATAGCTCCTAGGAGGAATGAAAGGGGTGTAAATCCCCCTCCGCGCCAAAGAGGATCTCAATACCGTAAGTAGTGCAGATGCTACATGGAACCCGTGCCATACCCTACCCTTCATGCCAGTAAACCAGGAATCCGGGATAGCAACCTCACATCCACCGAGCCACCTCAGCGGACAAAAGAGAGGGCGGCCGGATACCCACCACCCCCGGAATCCGAAAGGTGGACTCCAGAGATACACCCGCCGCCCGAAAGATACCCAAGGCCATCCCCAGGGAGACCAGAGAGTGATCGGGACATCCCCAGGCGATCCAGATTCCACGGCAAACTACACCACCGCCAAGAACCTCAATGGAATGGGATGGACCACAGTACCCTTCCCCCTACCTAGCAACTAGAATGCCTGTGGAGAGAAACTCCCAGGGTAAAAATGGGAAGGGAATAAGGGAGGGATGAGAAGGAGGAGGAGGAGGAAAGGGAAAAGGGAGGATGGGGAAGATGGTTAAGGGGAGGGGGGATTGGGGGGTAATTAGGTTCGGTCTGAGGAAGAAGACCAAGAGGTCCAATTCCTCAGACCGATAGCCTCTTTACCACGACAAGGAGCCCCCCTTAAAGAGGATATTTGAATGGAGGTATATTCACTTTAATTTTTTAGTGAAGTTTAATTTAATACAGTGGAACTTCGGATTTTGTATGCACCGAATATCATACGTTTCGAATTTAGAGCACTTTTTTGGGCGTACCTCCATCCGGAAATCGTATGTATCGGACGCGCCCACCCACCCGGGATGCCGCCACTCATGCATATGTGTCTCAGTCTGGTTCTGTCACTGGTTGAGTGAGCATTCATCTGAAACATTTCGCAATTTGTGTGCTTGTTTATTGATTGCGACTGAGAAATAAGCCACCATGGGCCCAAAGAAAGTTCCTAGTGCCAGCCCTTTGGTAAAGGTGAGAAACACGATATAATTCAAGAAAGAGATTGTAGGAAAATACGAAAGTGGTGTACGATTAGCATTGCCAGGATGTATGGGAAGTCGAAATCAACAAGGTGCCTTCAGTGATTAATGACATTTGTGCAAAGTGGAAACTACTAGGTTGTGTATATCACCCTGACGAAGCAGATATAAGCCGTATCTGCAACATGTTCAGTGAAAATACCTTGTCATACGCCAACAAGAGTCTTCAATAAAGGTATGTAATAGTGATTTAAATGTTCATTTATCCATTTCATTAGTGCTTTATATTTATTTCTCATTGTTTTCTTTATGCAAAACTATAGTTATTCTTTAAAAAAATATATTGTTAATATTTTTGGGTGTCTGGAACGGATTAATTGTATTTACAGTATTTCTTCAGACTTAGACCGACCTTATGGAACGGATTAAGTATGAAATCCGGAGTTCCACTGTATTGAGAATAACTTCCTAACAAAGATTAATAGTAAAAAGATCGATGTCTGAGACAGTTACAGTGAAAAGGTCTGTTCCACAAGGTACAGTACTCGTTTCCATCCTATTCCTTATCCACATATCTGATAGAGATATAAGCCACAGCACCATGTATTCCGTTGCTGATGATACCAGAATTTGCTTGACAGTGTCATCCATTGAGGACACTGCAAATCTCCAAATGACATTAACCAAGCCTTTAAATTGGCTTCATAAAACATACGAAGTTCAATGGAGACAAATTTCAATTACTCCTCTATGGAAAACCTGGGTAGTGATAATGTCAAAGAATAGCACTTTCAAAGATCATAATCATCTATCACATCTGCAAGGAAAATGATAGGATAGATAATGAGAACCTTCAAGACTAGGGATGCCAAGCCATTGATGATTCTCTTCAAATCACTTGTTCTCTCTAGACTGGAATATTGCTGTACACCAGTGGTTCTTAACCTTTTTCATCCTATGAACCCTTGAGGGTATTACCGTGACCCCTATAATAAATTTTGAAATGGTGAACCTTGTGAAAAGTTAAGATAAAACAAGATGATAGGAGGACCATGGTTTATTGAAAATGCCACAGAACAATAACCTTGAAAAATTCCACATAGCCTCTACGAATGCCAGAACATTGCAAATTCCACAGAACTATTGAACATCATACAAAACCTACTTCTCATTCACTCAGTGGGCGGGTTTGAATTGTTTTTCAGCCATAAGTCTATCAAAGCGAGTAGCAGTGCTCGACAGGCAACACCTCAGGTCAGCATCGATCACAAACCTATTGTGTGCCTTCGTTTTCCGTGTTACCATTGCTGAGGATCCAACCTTGCAGCGATAGAATGGAATAGAAGCGATAGAATGGCACTGTTCTTGACTGAAAAGGGTCTGTAGATCCACACATCAGTACAGCGGTCATCCAGTCCTGGAAAGTAACTTTCAATGGCTTCATTCACTGCCAAAAGATGAGCCGAGATCTCATGGAAACTGCATTCAGCATCTGGCATAGAATCCAGGAGAGTCGTCATCTGAGTGAAGAAAATTGTGTCACCGTCCTCGACTCTTTTCTGGTAAAATTGAATCTTACACTTGAACGCTGCCACTTCGTCACGAGCTGTGTGCAGCATTGTAAGGTTTCCTTGGAGTGAAATATTCAGGGAATTCACTTCAGAGAAGAAATTTGCCAAGTAGGAAACCTTTGTTACAAAAACAGTCATCCTGCATCTTTTCATGAAGATTCTACTTTGCCATACGACCTCGTTCCAACAGCCTTGTTATTTCCTCTCAAAGCTGTAGCACGAGATTTAGAATCTTGCCACGTGAGAGCCAATGAACCTCTGTGTGAAATAGGAGAACAGAGAAGTTGGCAACCATTTCTTCACAAAGCACTTGTTGTGATAGAAACACAGGCCTTATTCCTAGGCTTTATTGAACACAGAATCCATGGTACATGTCTGCAACAGAAGAAAATAAAGGCTAGTACATCTAATGACTGCTGCTGCAGGACAGGTGATGTAAGGTGCATATGTCCTCAGAAAAGCTATAGCTACTGGCGACATATTTAAGCTTACCATGTAATCTGCATCACGAATGTATCTGTGTAAGAGAGAGAGGACCACACATCATGTGCTGGGCCATAGCCGTACTATGTTTGTTGTTATTGTAAGGGGCCCCTGAGGTGGTGCAGTATTGTGTCCTGCTGCGGCTCCCCACAAGAGCGGTATCACTACAGCACTTTAAAAATCCTTGAAGTTGCGCTCCCTCGGATATGGTTCACAATATTTACAACGCCTGTGAGCACTTCTTGAAGTCCAGGTGGGAGTCTCTTCATTGCCAAAGCATGCCAATGAATCCTACAGTGAGTGAAGGAGACATGTGGAGCGACATTCTTCACAAAGGCTTTGAAGCCAGATTTGCAACCGGTCATAGAAGGAACCCATCTGTACACACTCCGACAAGTGCTTCTCAGCCTAGCTCATGTTTAAGGAGAAAAGCTTCAAGGATTTTGAAAATATCTTCTCCACGAGTGGTTGTAGCCAATGGTTCAGAGAACAAGTACTCCTCCTTCATAACTTTCCTGTCAGGGTAATGAACATAAACAAGAAGTTGGAAATATGAAGCAACATCCGTTGACTCATCCAGTTGCAATGAATAAATACACTGGACTACTCCTCACAGCAGTCATTATCCTGCAATACACTGTACTACTACTACTCACAGCAACCACTACCTGCAATACACTGGACTACTCCTCACAGCAGCCACTACCTGCAATACACTGGACTACTCCTCACAGCAGCCACTACCTACCTGGAGAGAATTCCAGGGGTCAACGCCCCCGCGGCCCGGTCCGTGACCAGGCCTCCTGTTGGACCAGAGCCTGATCAACCAGGCTGTTACTGCTGGCCGCACGCAGTCCAACATACGAACCACAGCCCGGCTGATCAGGTACCGACTTGAGGTGCCTGTCCAGTGCCTGCATTCTAGAGAGTACAGGTTTAGGAACTTCAAGCGTTCCCAGTAGTTGAGGTGGTTTATCGCACTTATGCGTGCGGTGAAGGTTCTCTGCACATTTTCAAGGTCAGCAATTTCACCCGCCTTCAAAGGTGCAGTTAGTGTGCAGCAATATTCCAGCCTAGATAGAACAAGCGATCTGTAAAGTGTCAACATGGGCTTGGCATCCCTGGTTTTGAAGGTTCTCATTATCCATCCTGTCATTTTTCGAGCAGATGCAATTGCTACATTGTTATGGTCCTTGAAGGTGAGATCCTCTGACATGATCACTCCCAGGTCTTTGACATTAGTTTTTCGCTCTATTGTGTGGTTGGAATTAGTTTTGTACTCCGATGAGATTTTAATTTCTTCACGTTTTCCGTATCTGAGTAATTGAAATTTCTCATCATTGAACTTCATATTGTTTTCTGCAGCCCATTTAAAGATTTGGTTTATGTCTGCTTGGAGTCTTGCAGTGTCTTCAACGGTGGACACTGTCATACAGATTCGGTGTCATCTGCAAAGGAAGACACAGCACTGTGGCTTATATCCCTGTCAATGTCTGATATGAGGATGAGGAATAGGATGGGAGCAAGTACTGTGCCTTGTGGAACAGAGCTTTTCACAGTAGCTGCCTCAGACTTTACTCTGTTGACTACTACTCTTTGTGTTCTACGTGTTAGGAAATTATAGATCCATCTACCAACTTTTCCTGTTATTCCTTTATCACGCATTTTGTGTGCTATTACACCATGGTCACACTTGTCAAAGGCTTTTGCAAAATCTGTGTATATAACATCTGCATTCTGTTTATCTTCTAGAGCATCCAGGACCTTGTCGTAGTGGTCCAGTAGTTGGGACAGACAGGAGCGGCCTGCTCTAAACCCATGCTGTCCTGGGTTGTGCAATTGATGGGTATCAAGATGGGTGGCGATCTTGCTTCTTAGAACCCTTTCAAAGATTTTTATGATATGGGACGTTAGCGCAATTGGTCTGTAGTTCTTTAATGCCCCCTTTGTGGAGCGGGGCTATGTCTGTTGTTTTTAGTAGCTGCGGGACGATCCCAGTGTCCATGCTCCCTCTCCATAGGATGTTAAAAGCATGTGATAGGGGCTTCTTGCAGTTCTTGATGAACACGGAGTTCCATGAGTCTGGGCCTGGAGCGGAGTGCATGGGCATGTCATTTATTGCCTTTTCGAAGTCATTTGGCGTCGTGATGATGTCAGAAAGGCATGCGTCTGTCAAGTTCTGTGGCACTCTCATAAAAAAATCATTTAGGTTTTCGATTTTCAGTCTGGTTAGTGGCTCGCTAAAGACTGAGTCATACTGGGATTTAAGTAACTCACTCATTTCCTTGCTGTCATCTGTGTAGGACCCATCCGGTTTAAGTAGGGGCCCAATACTGGTTGTTGTTCTCGACTTTAATTTTGCATAGGAAAAGAAATACTTAGGGTTTCTTTCAATTTCATTTACGGCTCTTAGTTCTTCCCGTGTCTCTTGATTCCTATAAGATTCCTTTAGTTTTAATTTGATGTTTGCTATTTCTCTGACTAGTGTCTCCCTACGTATTTCAGAGATATTGGCCTTCTGTAGCCGCTCTGTTATTCTGTGCCTTCGCCTGTATAGGGAGCACCTCTCTCTTTCTAGTTTGCATCTTCTCCTCCTTTTCCTTAAGGGAATTTGCCTTGAGCAAACCTCAAGTACCACAGAGTTAATTTGGTCTAGACATAGGTTGGGATCCGTGATGCTTAGGCAATCTTCCCAGTTTATATCATTTAGGACTTGGTTTACTTGGTCCCACCTTATGTTTTTGTTATTGAAGTTGAATTTGGAGAAAGCTCCCTCACGGCTGATAACATTTTGTTGATCTGGGGCTCCCCGCATGCATGTCTGGACCTCTATTATGTTGTGATTTGAGTATATTGTTTTTGATATGATGACATTTCGTATCAGATCATCATTGTTGGTGAAGATGAGGTCCAGCGTATTCTCTAAACTTGTGGGCTCTACTATTTGCTGATTTAAGGTGAACTTTGTGCAGAGATTTAAAAGTTCATGCATGTGTGAATTTTCATCTGAGCTGCCTCCTGGTGTTATCTCTGCTACCACATTGTTTGCAATGTTCCTCCATTTTAGGTGCCTGAGGTTGAAATCCCCCAGTAGCAAGATGTTGGGGGCAGGAGCTGGAAGATTTTCCAGACAGTGGTCAATTTTCAGAAGCTGTTCCTGGAATTGTTGGGACGTTGCATCCGGGGGCTTGTAGACAACCACGATGACCAGGTTTTGATTCTCGACCTTTATTGCTAATACTTCAACTACATCATTTGAGGCATTTAGTAGTTCTGAACATATAAGTGACTGTGATATACAGGCCAACCCCCCCTTTTTGCCTGTTCACTCTGTCACACCTGTATAGGTTGTAGCCCGGGATCCATATTTCATTGTCCAAGTGATCTCTTATGTGGGTCTCTGTGAAAGCCGCAAACATAGCATTTGACTCTGTAAGCAGTCCACGAATGTAAGGTACCTTGTTGTTTGTTGCTGGCTTTAGACCCTGTATATTAGCATAGATGAATGTAGTTGGATTGGTGGTATTGGTGGTATGGGGGGGGGGTCTTTTTTTCCTGGCTCTAATATCTGTTGTAATGGAGTGGAGGCCACTGACTGTGATTCCACTCCAGAAATGATTGCAGTGTACCTGCAATACACTGACAACTCCTCATAGCAGCCACTACCTGAAATACACTGGACTACTACTCACAGCAGCCACTACCTGGCTCTCTAGAACGCAGGAGGGAGAGATACATTATTATATACACATGGAAAATTCTCGAGGGCTTAGTACCAAACTTGCACACAAAAATCACTCCCTACGAAAGCAAAAGACTCGGCAGGCGATGTAACATTCCCCCAATGAAGAGCAGGGGTGCCACTAGCACGTTGAGGGACAACACAATAAGTGTGAGGGGCCCAAGATTGTTCAACTGCCTCCCAGCATACATCAGGGGGATTACCAACAAGCCCCTGGCTGTCTTCAAGCAGGCACTGGACAGGCACCTCAAGTCGGTACCTGATCAGCCGGGCTGTGGTTCGTACGTTGGACTGCGTGCGGCCAGCAGTAACAGCCTGGTTGATCAGGCTCTGGTCCAACAAGAGGCCTGGTCACGGACCGGGCCGCGGGGGCGTTGACCCCTGGAATTCTCTCCAGGTAGACTCCAGGTAGACACTGGACTATTACTCACAGCAGCCACTACCTGCAATACACTGGACTACTCCTCACAGCAGCCACTACCTGCAGCAGGATATCCTCACTCATGTTCGAGATCCGACTTCTGACTGTATCATTTGAAAGGGAAATTGCCCTCAACTTGTTTGCTGGTGTTCTCCAAGAACCACCTTCGTTGCTTCCAAAATGAAAGGCTTAATCAGGTCTTTGTCAATGGCATGAGGCTTCTTGGTCTGCACGATTTTTAGAGCAATTCTGTATGAAGCCTCCAACGCTGCTTCATTCTGACAAGTGAAGTGACCAGTGGAATCGATACGACTGGCCTTCAGAGAAGCTTCTTTAAGCTTGAAAAAGTCCAAGTTTTTGTCCACCAGATGGCTGTGGCAAGACTCAAAATGGACCTTCAGTTTGCTTGGCATCATACTCATGTGACTGAAAACATTGGTGCAAATGACACATTGTGGCTTGACCACAGAGTTCAGAATGATGCTTGTGAAACCCATATTGAGAAAGGCTTCATTGTAAGGTGTTGGGAGCAGTGAGAGGATTAAATACTATGTTTGTTAGGTTCATTAATTTATAACTGTGTTGTTGTTGTTACCAGAGGCGAAGTGAGAGTAAACACAGCTGAGTACTCTGCCTTTCATTATCTCCTACAACCATAACAGTGGCGACGAGTATGGGATCATCAGTGCCAAGGATAGTGGGCCAATGTGGCCTGAAGTAGTAGAGATATTGGCAGCCCAGAATGTTGAAACAGAGCGGTGATTATTGTAGAATCTACAGCAGCAAGTGGGTGAACATGGTGGCGGCATCACATGTGAGATTGGAGCTTTTCGACCCACATAAGATTTCTTTGAAGGTTTGGCTAAGCTTGTTGGAAGCCAATGTCGCTCATTTGGAAATTGAAGAGCAAGTTAACAAGAGGAATTTCTTGCTCGTGTCCCTGGGATCAGAAACTTACAGTGTTTTAGGTAAGGCGTTGAGTATTTTACAAGAGCATAATGTAGTAGTACTGAATAAGGATAAGTCAGTGTTGAAAACCAGATCTATTGAATTTTTTGGGTATGAAATTTCAGGGGAAGGTATTAAACCTTCTTCAAAGAAGGTGGAGGCTCTTGTGAATTTACCTTCACCTAAGTCCATAGTAGAAGTTCAGTGGGGATGGTGACATATTATTGTAAATTCATTATCTTATTTTATCTAAAAACTTTTCTTTAATTTTGGCACCATTGTATGATTTATTAAAAAAGGGTCTACATTTGAGTGGTCTTCAGTAGAAGATGAAGCTGTTCAAAGGATTAAAAAACAATTAGTGTTTCAGCATTGTTGACTAATTTTACAGGAGAGCATCCATTAATAATTGAGGTTGATGCTTCTTCTGTAGGTGTTGGATGTGTTAATCCAGGTAGTAAATGGTCAGGAAAAACCTGTGTATTTTGCTAGTAAGAAACTTTCTCCAGCAGAACAGAATTATTCTCAACTTGATAAAGGGGGTGTGTTGACCAAGTGTTTGCAGTGAAACATATAGGTGAACAGTATTTACATAAGGGTAAAGAGGTTTTTGTGGCATTTATGGATTTGGAAAAGGTGCATGGTTCGGTGGATAGGGGGGCAATGTGGCAGATGTTGCAAATGCATGGAATAGGAGGTAGGTTACTGAAAGCAGTGAAGAGTCTTTACAAGGACAGTGAGGCTCAGGTTAGAGTATGTAGGTGAGAGGGGGATTATTTCCCAGTAAAAGTAGGCCTCAGACAGGGATGTATGATGTCACCATGGTTGTTCAATATATTTATAGATGGAGTTGTAAGAGAAGTGAATGCTTGGGTGTTGGCAAGAGGTGTGGGGTTAAAAGATAAAGAATCTAACACAAAGTGGGAGTTGTCACAGATGCTCTTTGCTGATGACACTGTGTTTTTGGGAGATTCTGAAGAGAAGTTGCAGAGATTGGTTGATGAGTTTGGTAGGGTATGTAAAAGAAGGAAATTAAAAGTGAATATAGGAAAGAGTAAGGTGATGAGGATAACAAAAAAAATTAGGTAACAGAAGATTGGATATCAGACTGGAGGGAGAGAGGATGGAGGAGGTGAATGTATTTAGATATTTGGGAGTGGACTTGTCAGCAGATGGGTCTATGAAAAACGAGGTAAATCATAGAACTGACGACGGGAAAAAGATGATTGGTGGACTGAGGAATTTGTGGAGACAAAGAACTTTACCCATGAAAGCAAAGATGGGAATGTGCAAGAAAGATACTGTATACCTTTCTTGCACAACTTAACAGACACTGCAACATAATGGAATCTTGGTTCAGAGGACATGTACACGGCTACTTCAACTAACCCATCCCTTTGGGTATGACCTACTTCCACTGGGGAATCCCGCCTACCAGTGACTATGCCCTCGTCTTCTACCCATCCCTACCTACCTGACGCCTATATAAATGCCAGCCTCCTTGTCTGTGCTCCAGAATCTCCACAACTATGGTGGTCTTCACATCAACTCCAAGGAAGAGAGACTGATCACATCTTTTGTATATAGTTCTACTGTCTTGAAGTTATGTCCTAGAATTTGTATTGATAAAGCCCACTGCGTGGCAAAACGTCTACAATAAAAATACCCAGATGTTGCATGTCTTAACTTTCATGAAAGAGGGGAATGTATGAGAGAATAGTTATACCAAAGCTCTTGTATGGGTGTGAGGCATGGGTTGTGAATGTTGCAACAAGGAGAAGGCAGTGAAGATGTTGTAAATTTTATTTCATTGCAAGTTTACATCGATATTTTGTAATTACAATTTAGAATTGAAGAGCAAGGAGAGCCACTATTATGCCATGGCATTATGGGCAGACTTAATCTAATGATTTATTGACTACTTAATACTAGAGAAATAGAATGATTTTGTTATAGTTAAAAATTAGCATGTGGTTTTAGCAGATAATAAGTTTACTTAAATTACAATCTGAGGATATTACATTTGTCAAGGTGTTATGCAAGATGGTTATATCAATAGTAAATATAGCACTTTTATTATGGGTAAATAACAATGAGCATTGTTGAAAGTAGTTTGCAATAAGAGTATATTTAGTTTAGGGTGAGTAGGTGGTTTTTGAGAAGAGTCTAAAATTAATGTTCAGACAAGGTTGTTTTAATATTGTCTGGTAATGAATTCCAGATTTTGGGGCCCTTTATGTGCACATAGTTTTTACACAGGGTGATATGGACTTGGGGTATATCAAAAAGTGATCTGTGTCTTATGTTGTGGTCATGGATCCTGTTAAAGTTGGTGAGGAGAATTTTGAGCGGAGAGTTTATATTAGAATGTAGAGTTTTATGTATGTAGTAGGCACAAGAATAAGTGTGAATGTTCTTTACGGTGAGTAGTTTTAGACTTTTGAATATTGGTGGAGTATGCTGTCTAGAGTGGGAATTTGTTATCATTCTGACTGCAGCCTTTTGCTGGGTTATGAGTGGTCTAAGGTGATTTAATGTTGGTGATCCCCATGCACAGATTCCATAAGTGAGATAAGGGTAGATAAGTGAACGATATAGTGCAAGGAGAGCTGATTGTGGCACATAGTAGCATATCTTTGATAGTATGCCTTCTGTCTTGAGATTTTTTCGGAAATTTGTTGTATGTGTGTTTGGAATTTAAGGCTACTGTCAAGGTGGATTCCTAGGAATTTTCCCTCTGTGAGTCTTGTGATGGGTGAACCATTGAGCGTTATGTTAAGTGGAACATTTGAAGCTCTGTTTCCAAACTGAATGAAATAGGTTTTGTCAGTATTGAGAGTAAGCTTATTAGTTTTCATCTAGGTAGATATTTTCTGTAATTCAGCATTTACAGTGTTGGCCAGTATGACTGGGTTTGGGTGTTAGAAGACATATGCAGTGTCATCTGCAAATAATATGGGTTTGAGTAGTTTTGATGCATTCGGTACGCCATTGATGTAAATGAGGAAGAGGAGTGGTCCCAGGACACTTCCTTGCGGAACACCGATTTTAATTTGTTGTGTGGAAGAGTTAGCTCCATTTGTGTATACATATTGGCTTCTATTACTAAGGTATGATTTTAGGTAGTTGAGTGAGTGCCCTCTTATACCATAGTGAGCTAATTTTGTGAGCAGTAAGTCATGGTCAACTGTATCAAAAGCTTTACGTAAATCAATGAAGATTCCCAATGGGAATTCTTTCTTCTTAAGAGCGGTGTATATAAGCTCTAGCATGTGTATAATAGCATCATTAGTGTTTTTGTTTGTCCTGAATCCAAACTGACAGGGGTTGAGTATGTTGTGTGAGATGAGGTAGGAATAGCTCTGCCTATGAATTAATTTATCAAAGATTTTAGAGAGCAGAGTTAAATTAGATATTGATCTATGTGTCTGAGGTCAATGTGTGGTGTGAATATAATGCAGAGAATCCGTAGTTTGGAGATTAGGAGGAGGTGTGGGATTACCAAAACTATTATCCAGAGAGCTGAGGAGGGGTTATTGAGATGGTTTGGACATGTAGAGAGGATGGAACAAAATAGAATGACTTCAAGATTGCATATAGATCTAGTGGAGGGAAGGCAGGGTAGGGGTCGGCCTAGGAAAGGTTGGAGGGAGGGGGTAAAGGAGGTTTTTTGTGCAAGGGGCTTGGACTCCCAGCAAGCATGCCTGAGCGTGTTAGGAGCGAATGGAGACAAATGGTTTTAGGACTTGACAAACTGTTGGAGTATAAGCAAGGTAACATTTATGAAGGGATTCAGGGAAACCCACAGACTGGACTTGATTCCTGGAGATGGAAACTATAGTGCCGGCACTCTGAAGGAGGGGTGTTAATGTTGCAGTTGTATAACTAGTGTAGGCATGCCTCTGGCAAGACAGTGATGGAGTGAATGATGATGAAAGTTTTTCTTTTTTGTGCCACCCTGCCTTGGTGGGAAATGGCCGATGTGTTAAAAAAAATCCATAACACCTTAAAAGCTAGAGTTATGGGACCAATGCAAATAATAAAGTTTCTAATGTAAATTATGTGGTAGCTTCCCTTGATAAACCCACGAAAAGTAAAATTTACTACATAAATCAGATTAAAATGTTTAATAGCCCACCTAAAGTCTCAGTAATGAATCTTGTCTTCTGCCTCTGTAGACGACCCTGATTCCTTGCATGCCATTCCCAAAATTAAAGTAAAACTCTATACGTTGGTCCTCCACAACCCTAGCACTATAATGCTGAGATTTTCTACAGATCAAATAACAAGCCTATCGACTCTTTTTACAAACATATCCTGACATTTTCTGATGTTGCGAAAAAATGTACCCTGAGATATCGTGATGTATATGTGTTCGTAATAGTAGTATTGGTGACAAACCACTGTAGTAATGGTGACACACCACTGTAGAGATGGCAACACACCACTGTAGTGATGGCAATACAACACTGTAGTCATAGTAACACACCACTATAATGATGGTGGCACACCACTGTAGTTGTGGAAATTTTTTAAAATTTTCTTAGTGTTAATGTAAATATAAAGTATTAATGGTGGTCACAAACTACCAACATGTGAGAAAGTGAGTGGGTACTTCCCATGACTGGGCAGGGTGTATATATAGTCAGTACTGTCTGGGTAGCTGTCTGGAGAGCTGGTGCAATAGCTCTCTCAAGGAATTGGAAATCGGTCAAACCTTCATATGCAATTAACTAAGGTGTAATAGCAGCAGTATAATCAGAAATTGATGACGTTAACACTACATGTAATGTACGCCTCCCAGTGTATTAATTCTCACTGCGGATGTTAATTTATATTGGTCAATATGAATTGCCTACCAAAATGGAGGCATTAGGATATAACACCAAAATCTTAATTCGGTGAGTAATCTTGAATGTCTTTTATATTTTTTTTAATCGTGTAATTGATCTGTATTTACCCAAGTAAATTACTCAGGTCAAGTAAATGATATTACAATACATGTATATAGTATAGTCCACATATAATTTGTCAGTGTTACTGGCATAAATTTTCAAATAATTTTAAGATTATAATTATAATTAAATAGAAGCACTAAACCACAGGGGTTATACAGCGCTGCAGGTTATTGCAGGATGCAGGGAGAATGGGTTGTAAGAGAGAGATGGATGATTAGTAGGGTATGGAGTGCAGCAGGACAGTGGATAGTGCAGGGATAGAGGATAGCAAGTGATCGAGGTAGAAGGGACTGAGGGAAGTGCTAGAGGTATAATCTTCAGAGTTTGTGTAGTAAGTCAGTTTCTGTCAAAAAGTCAACGAGAGAGTCAGGATTAAAGGAGGGTCCATCTGCAAGAAGGGAAGGTAAAGAAAGGGCCGCAGAGCGAAGACGCAGTTGGAGGTAAATTCTGCGTGCTCGTTGATAGAGTGGCAGTCCAACAGAATATGTCAAACAGACACTGGAACCTGACAATGCTCACAGAGAGGGGCAGGAAGCCTCTCCATGAGATACCCATGAGTAAGACGAGTGTGGCTGATGCGAAGACGGGAGAGTGTAGTCTCCCAACCTCAACATTGGTGACAAGAAGGCCAGAAACCTATAACCGGTTTAATAGAATGAAGTTTGTTATTCAGCAGGTCAGACCAGCGTTGTTGCCAACGGGTGCGAAGGTGGGTAGTAATGACCGCAAAATAGTCCGTGAAAGGAACACCTCTATATGAAACTGGAAGGTCATGTACTGCTGACCGCGCAGCAGTGTCTGCCTGTTCATTGCCCTGCACGTCAACATGACCAGGGACCCAACAAAAGACAATATCTTTATGCTTGCTAAAGATACGGTGTAACCAAAGGTGGATACGAAGAACTAGGGGGTGAGATGTATCAATTTTACGGATAGCCTGTAAAGCACTAAGGGAGTCTGAAATGACAACAAATGGTGACACAGGCATAGATGCAATATGGATAAGTGACACAAGAACAGCATACAATTCATCTG
>WNWK01032928.1:0-21536 GCA_009830355.1 Cherax destructor
AGGAAGAAGACCAAGAGGTCCAATTCCTCAGACCGATAGCCTCTTTACCACGACAAGGAGCCCCCCTTAAAGAGGCGTGAGAGCATAATTCCGTAAGTTTTCAATCAAATTTCATACTTCTGGTGTCATTATGATCGAAAAGATTCTCTATCATTTTATAGGAAAAAATAATATTTATTTTTTTCCAAAAAATTTTTGACCCTGAGAACGAGTTTGGGAGAGGGCCTGTTGATTAACCCTTAACCCTTAAACTGTCCACACACAGATATATGTTCACGTACGTACTGCCCCGAACGTAGATCTACGTTTTATTTTTCATTCCTTCAAATTTAGTGCGATAGGCCTGAGTCGCCTAGACATGAGAGAATGGATCTGCGCCCTCAGTGTGCACAGTATTAAAAAAATCTGGGACCACTTAGTACCTTGTGGGAGCACCAGTTCAATTGAGTGCCAGCTAGAGCAAATACTGTGGCAAACACCAGGGATTCACTGATGTCATGTCGTATTAACACTCCCCTTATAAGAGGAAAGTAAAAATAGGTTAGATAAATACATGAGTGGCTGTGGGTGTGTGTGAGTTGGACCTGACTAGCTTGTGCTACTAGGTCTGATGCCATGCTCCTTCCTTCAGAAGATGTGACCTGACTAGGTGAGTCATTGGTCTAAGCTGGGGGGTGACAACGACCTGCCTTGCATGGGCCAGTAGGCCTGCTGCAGTGTTCCTTCTTTCTTATGTTCTTATGTATTCTGCAGGCGGGCTTATATCTCGGTAAGTACTGGCCCTAAAATTTTTTTTTTAGCCGCTCCTGTTTATAAAAATGCGCTCTTCATTTTAAAAAAAAAAAAAAAATTCAAAATATTCGGGGCAGTACGCAGGTGAACGTATATCTAAGTGTGGACAGTTTAAGGGTTGAACGGTCCAAACGTATATATACATTCTTAACGCTACTGCCCCAAATGTATATTTACGTTTTATTTTTCATGCCTCCAAATTTGGCAAGATTGGCCTGAGATGCCTGGTCAGCTAGAGCGCCAGCTAGAGCAAACACTGCGGCAAACACCAAGGATTCACTGATGTCATGTCATATTAACACTCCCCTTTTAAGTGAAAAGTGATGTCGGCAGGCTGGCAGGCCAGCTGGCTGGCCACCTGGCCACCTGGCTGCCAGCAGCTGGCTTGCCAGCTGGGTACCTGATTGGCTGTCTCTGTATCCGTCTGTCTGTCTGTATCTATCTGTCTCTATCTCACAGGAACACATACATAAATACAATTATACCTAGTGTAAATTACCTAGGATAACTCAAAAAATCCAGAGAAAGTGTTATACTGTGCTTGTGATCTGCATAATACCATTTGGTTCATGAGCTACTCTCTGAGACAACCAGACAGAAAGGAGACGACACACACAGACAAAGACACACACAGACAGACAGAAAAACAGACACACAGACAGACAGATACAGACAAGTTTGAGTAACAAATAAAGCAAAGCAGTCTAAGCTCATCAAATGTCATCACTGTAATTACTGGACTGATAAGAAGAGACTACCCTCACCCCTCATCAAATGTCACCAGTCATCATTAGTGGAGATCATATGTAGGCCTACCAGCCGTTTCTCGCTTAATTTGAGGCGGCTAGAATTTACGCGTACTAGTACGGCACAGACCCTGGCGCGTAAAACGTACTAGTATGGCACCGACCCCCAAAGGGTTAAAAAACAAAGAAGGGAAGTAACCCAGGAAAAGGACTTGGTACCTGAAGTCTTTATGGATGGGGATTCCCCTTCCAAACAATAGCAACTCTTCCATCCTCTCTCCTCCTCCCGTCTTCCACACATCAACAACTCTTCAATAAAGGTAAGTGTCATGTTATTACTGTTTCATTCTTCATGTCTCATTGTTTTCTGTGTAATTTAATGTTTATTTAATGTACAAAAATATTTTATTTTAATACTTTTGGGTGTCTGAAACGGATTAATTGAATTTCCATTATTCACACCAATTCATAAAGGAGGTGATCAAACAAACTTGAATAACTATTGACCAATATCCAATTTACCACTGCTCTCTAAAATCTTTGAAAAGTTAATTCATAGACAGATCTATTCCTACCTCATCTCACACAATGTACTCAACCCCAGTCAGTTTGGATTCAGGACCAACAAAAGCACAAATGATGCCATTATACACATGCTAGAGTTAATATATACCGCACTTAAGAAGAAAGAAGTTCCACTGGGAATCTTCATTGATCTACGCAAAGTTTTTGATACAGTTGATCATGATTTACTGCTTACTAAACTAGCACACTATGGTATAAGAGGGCACTCGCTCAACTACATAAAGTCATACCTCGGTAACAGAAGCCAATACGTGTACACAAATGGAGTGAACTCTTCCACACAGCAAATTACAGTTGGAGTCCCTCAAGGAAGTGTACTGGGTCCACTCTTATTCCTCATTTACATCAATGACCTACCTAATTCATCACAACTACTCAAACCCATATTTGCTGATGACACAACATATGTCTTCTCTCACCCAAATCCAGTCATACTGGCCAATACTGTTAATGCAGAATTACAGAAAATATCGACATGGATGACGACTAATAAACTTACTCTAAATACTGACAAGACCTACTTTATACAGTTTGGAAACAGAGTTACAAAAGTTCCACTTAACATAACACTCAACGGTTCACCCATCACAAGACTCAAAGAGGGAAAATTCCTAGGAATCCACATTGACAGTAGCCTTAAATTCCATACACACATACAACAAATTTCCAAGAAAATCTCTAAGACAGTAGGCATATTATCTAAGATACGCTACTACGTGTCTCAATCAGCTCTCCTTGCACTATATCACTCGCTCATTTACCCATATCTCACGTATGGAATCTGTGCATGGGGATCAACAACATTAAATCACCTAAGACCACTCATAACTAAGCAAAAGGCTGCAGTCAGAATTATAATAAATTCCCACTCTAGACAGCATACTCCACCAATATTCAAAAGCCTAAAACTACTCACATGGAATACTTTGAGACTGTTCTTCTTCCCACTATTGATGTACGTCCTTCACTCTGGCTCCGCTATGTAGATGACATCTTTGCTCTTTGGCCTCATGACTCTAGTCACTTCAAACCATTTCTTGATGCTCCTAATAATCTTGCCCCTTCCATTAAGTTTAAAGCTGATTGGGAATCTAATTCTTTGCTTCCTTTCCTTGATGTTCATGTCAACCGCTCAGTTACAGGTTTTGCCTTTTCCGTGTACCGCAAGCCTATGCACAGTGGCATGTATATTCACTACTTTTCTTATCATGCTTCCTCTGTCAAGAAAAGTGTTCTAATGCTCTCCACATTTGTGATCCTCAGTTCCTTGAAGCAGAAATTTCTACTCTTCATAATTCATTTTCCCATCTTGGCTACCCTTCCCATTTCATAGACTCTGCTTTCTCTCGTGCCAAACAGACTTTCTTCTCTCCTAAACCCCCTACTCCTGGGAACTCTCCTGTCCTCTACCTTCCCTACATCTCTGGTCTCTCTAATCTCAACAACTCTCTCCGTTCCTTAGACATCAAACTTACCTTTCGCCAGACTAACACTTCGCACTAATCTAGTTCATACCTCCCCTCCCTCTATAGATTCTCCTGGTGTCTACTCTATTTCTTGTTCCTCCTGTCCTCTTCAGTACTTTGGAGAAACTGGCCGATCTCTTTCTGACAGACTTAGGGAGCACAAAAATAGTGTTAGGCTTGCCGACACCAATAATGCTCTTTTCTGTCATGTCAGAGATCACAGTCATCCTATTGATTGGTCTTCTGCTAAAACTGTCTACCCTACGTCTAACTTTCACAGTCGCCATCTGGTTGAATCCTCCCTTATACACAACTTTCCCTGTATGAATCTTAGCCCTGGCTTTGTCTCTGGAGATGCTTTCCTCTCCCATTACATTGTTAACCCTTTCAGGGTCCAAGGCCATTTTTGGAAGGGGTGCGGCAGTGTCAAAGAATTTAAAAAAAAAAAATCTTATTTTTTCTTATGAAATGGTAGAGAATCTTTTTCTGAAGGTAATAAAACAAAAAGTACGAAATTTGATTGAAAATTGACGAAATTAAGCTCTCGCAAATTTTGATGTGTCAGCGATATTTACGCATCAGCGATTTTGCCAACTTTGACTCCCATTATAGGCCAATTACATTATTTCAGTCGACCAAATTCTTAGCTATTTCACTAGTATTACTTCTATTCTATCGATTGAGCACAAGAAATCGCCCAGTCAACTGTTTCAACTACAAAATAAAGTGATTGGAAATTGGTAATTTAGCCAATTTAACTCAAAGTTCAAAATATTCCAATTTCAAAATAGGGTGCAGAATAAACAATGCAGGCATTCCTGGCACTTAACTAACATTTCTTCTGTTTATTAGTTACATTTTCAGTCTTAACAAATGAATTCCATTTTTATTTTTTATTCACATAATGAATTTTTATTCAAACCAAAAAAATGGAAGATTTACTGTTATGCAATAATGTAATAATTGTACAAATAATATCACCACATTTGTGAACATATATTAGACCCACCAGCTGGCGCATATTAGACGTATGAGGTCATTTGTTTACTCTTGAACATCAGCAAAAATTGAACATTTCCACTACTTTGAGCTCAGTTTCAAGCCATTTCCAGTACTAAAACCAATCAAAATCATCTCTATATCTGTAATATATCTTCCATTCTATCAAATGAGACCAAGAAATCGCAAATACAACTATAAAAAGTACAGTGGTCCCTCGGTTTTCGCCGAAAATTCGTTCCAGAATGCTGCTCAAGTGCCATTACCAAACGAATTTACTTCCTTAAGAAATAATGTCACGTAGGTTAGTCTATTTCAGACCCCCAAAAATACACTTGCAACAGCACTTACGAAAATACACTTACATAAATGTTCGAGTTTGGAGATGCACGAAAACCGAGGGACCACTGTATACGAAAAAACACTGCAAAGTCGCTGTTTTAATAAAAAATTACAGTTTGTTTTTTTCTCTCATTATGTACTGTGTGCTGCAGGATTTGTTTTATGTGGTGCACACTTACCACATAGATGTACTCTCTCATATCTAGGCCCAAATTTACCGCTCAAAGCTTATCTGAGTGAGATGAGCTCATGACGTAGAACTACAGTTTGGACCCAGAACTTAAAGCCATAGAACTACGTCACAGACCCTGAAAGGGATTAAATGCTCCAAACTTCAGAACACCCGTGACTTAACCTGATTCCTTCCCCTTCTATCTCTTCCCCTTCTCCTCTTTCTTCTTTCTCCTCTGCATTTCTCCTTGTATTTGTCCTATTATATTTTATTTTCATCATTTTTTTCCCCCTTTATGTTCTTGTCCTTACCCTATGTGGGCCGCCAGCTGTATTGCAGTGCTCCTCTTTCCCAGAATATGACTCCACTACTACTACTTCCACTATTACTCCACCACTCTCTTGTGCCCCCCCTGTCTGCTGCCTATAAATACCCCTTCTACCTGTTCTTTGTGTTAGTGTGACATTGTAAATGGTCCAAGTCGGACCGAAACGTCGTCGTAAGCTCCTCTCTTCTATGTGCGGGTTGTGTGTGTACTGGAGAACAATACCTGTAGTAAGAAAACCAGTACACTGGAAGGGGACGGGGCAATGTCCTCCATCGAGGGCACGGCAAGACTCCAAGCGGACATCAACCAAATCTTTAAATGGGCCGCAGAAAACAATATTAAGTTCAACAAAGAGAAACTTCAATTACTCCAATATGGAAAACTTGAGGAAATTAAAACTATATCAGAGTATAAGACAAATTCCAACCACACAATAGAGCGGAAAACTAATGAAGGACCTGAGAGTGATAACTTCAGAGGTTCTCACTTTCAAAGATCACAACAATGTATCTACTACATTTGCTAGGAAAATGACAGAATGGATAATGAGAACTTTCAAAAGTAGGGATGCCAAGCCCATGATAATTCTCTTCAAATCCCTTGTTCTCTCTAAGCTGGACTATTGCTGTACACTAACAGCGCCTTTCAAGGCAGGTGAAATTACTGACCTAGAGAATGTACAGAGAACCTTCACAGCACACATTAGTACAATAAAAACACCTAAATTACTGGGAACAGTTGAAGTTCCTTAACATGTATTCCCTGGAATACTGGTGAGAGATATATACATGATAATTTACACTTGGAAAATTCTAGAGGGATTAGTACTAAATTGGCACACGAAAATCACTCCCTACGAAAGCAAAAGACTCGGCAGGTGGTGAAACATCTTCCCAATGAAAAGCAGGGGAGCCACAAGTACACTAAGAGACAACACTAAGTGTCAGGGAACAAAGAGTGTTCAACTGCCTCCCAGCATACATAACCTGGAATTTACCTGGAGAAGGTTTCGGGGGTCAATGCCCCCACGGCTCGGTCTGAGACCAGGCCTCATGGTGGATCAGGGTCTGATCAACCAGGCTGGTACTGCTGGCCACACACGCAAACTGACGTACGATCCACAGCCCGGCTGGTCAGGTACTGACTTGAGGTGCCTGTCCAGTGCCTTCTTGAAGACAGCCAGGTGTCTATTGGTAATACCCCTTATGTATGCTGGGAGGCAGTTGAACAGTCTTGGGCCCCGGACACTTATTGTGTTGTCTCTCAGTGTACTCGTGGCGCCCCTGCTTTTCATTGGGGGAATGTTGCATCTCCTGCTGAGTCTTTTGCTTTCATAGGGAGTGATTTTCGTGTGCAAGTTTGGTACTAAATCCCTTTAGGATTTTCCAAGTGTATATTATCATATATCTCTCTCGCCTGCATTCCATGGAATACAGATTAAGGGCCTTCAACCGTTCCCAGTAATTTAGGTGCCTTATCGCACTTATGTGTGCGTGAAAGTTCTTTGTACACTCTTCAGGTCAGCAATTTCCCCTGCCTTGAAGGGGGCAGTTAAGTGTACAGCAGTATTCCAGCCTAGAGAGAACAAGCGATTTGAAGAGAATCATCATGGGCTTGGCTTCCCTAGTTTTGAAGGTTCTCATTATCCATCCTATCATTTTCTTAGCAGATGCGGTAGATACATTCCTGTGGTCTTTGAAGGCGAGATCCTCTGACATTATCACTCTCAGGTCCTTCACATTACTTTCTCGCTCTATTGTATTGTTAGAATTTGTCATATATTGTACATTGTTATGGGGCTATAGGACCCAACATGTATTGATGTATTTAAGTAACAATTACTCATAATACCTAATTATATTGAATTAATCACAATTGCTGCTTATAATGTCTTAGGGGCAGGCCACTCTTTAAGACAGAGAAGTTAAATCAAGCCTGATTTTCTCAATATAATAGGTTGTAGTATACACACACACACACACACACACATTTAAATAAGTAGTTATAAAAGTTGTATTTCTCTTTGTAAAAAGTAAAAGGTGTATGAGAAAAACAAATTATTGTGGGTGCATGTGTAGTGTGTGCAAGACGACAGTCTGTTGTTTGTTTGGGTTGGGTATATGGGGGTAGCCTGGCTGGCTCTCTCACTCTCCAAGATGGCTTCATGCTGGTTAAGCTGGTAGTATAGACTGGCTCTCTCTTATCTTTGTTTGGGCAAAATGTGTGTGCCAGAGGTAAGAGTTATACAGTGGTCCACCGCCTCACGAGCAAAATTCATTCCAGAAGCCTGCTCAAGTGCCATTACCGAATAAATTTACTTCCTTAAGAAATAATGTCACGTAGGTTAGTCTATTTCAGACCCCCAAAAATACACTTCCACAAGCACTTACAATATTATACTTACATAATTGTACGATTTCCGGGGTGCTCGTTAGGCGGGGGACCACTGTATTTTAAAGTTATGCAGCCATCATACCCTGTAATTACAGTGTGTCAAGACACTGGGAGTTAAGTCATGTTGATGAGCAGGGGTGTTAATTGTGGCAGGTGGGCCATGTGGCTTGGAGATGCTAGTTACATACTGTTATGATGAAGACTTGTAAATTATGTATATATCTATGTGGAATATATCACCTATTTTTATAATAGTGGTTTAAATAAGCTTTTGAGAGGACTGGTGAAAAATGTCAGATACAGCAGCTTATCATGAATGTAAGTATTACCCTAGACTATAAGGCTTCAAGAAACTACCCCATACTAGACCATGTAGTGAGAACCATTCCATCAAAGTAAAGGGAAAATAACATAACATACCCTGATACAATTTTAATTTCTTCGAGTTCTCCATATGTGAATACAGTGGATACCCGAGTAACGAACAAAATTCATTTCAGAATGCACACACAACCCGCACATATAAAAGGGAGGAGCTTACGACGACGTTTCGGCCCGACTTGGACCATTTACAAAGTCACACTAACACTCATCTGTGATCCTCAGTTTCTTGAAGCAGAAATTTCCACTCTTCATAATTCATTTTCCCGCCTGGGCTACCCTTCCCATTTCATAGACTCTGCTTTCTCTCGTGCCAAACGGACTTTCTTCTCTCCTAAACCCTCTACTTCTGAGAACTCTCCAGTCCTCTGCCTTCCCTACATCTCTGGTCTCTCTAATCTCAGCAACTCTCTCCGTTCCTTAGACATCAAACTTACCTTTCGTCAGACTAACACTCTTCGCACTAATCTAGTTCATACCTCCCCTCCACAGATTCTCCTGGTGTCTACTCTATTTCTTGCTCCTCCTGTCCTCTTCAGTACTTCGGAGAAACTGGCCGATCTCTTTCTGACAGACTCAAGGAGCACAAAAATAGTGTTAGGCTTGCCGACACTAATAATGCTCTTTTCTGTCATGTCAGAGATCACAGTCATCCTATTGATTGGTCTTCTGTTAAAACTGTCTACCCTACGTCCAACTTTCATAGTCGCCGCCTGGTTGAATCCTCCCTTATACACAACTTTCCCTGTATGAATCTTAGCCCTGGCTTTGTCTCTGTTGATGCTTTCCTCTCTCATTACATTGTTAAATGCTCTAAACTTCAGAACACCCGTGACTTAACCTGATTCCTTCCCCTTTCATCTCTTCCCCCTTCTCCTTTTTTCTCCTATGGGTTTTCCTTTCTTTCTTTTCTTTTGTTTTGTATTTGTCCTTCATTTTATTCGCCTTTCCTCCCTCTGTGTTCTCGTCCCACCCTTGCGGGCCGCTAGCCTCATTGCAGTGCTCCTTTCCTAGAATATGACTGTCTCCACTACTACTATTACTACTACTACCACTTCCACTACTTACTCCATTATTTCCCCACTCTCTTGTACCCTCCCCTGTCTGCCTGCCTATAAATACCCCTTCCTCCGTCTCTGTGTGTTAGTGTGACTTTGTAAATGGTCCAAGTCGGCCCGAAACGTCGTCGTAAGCTCCTCCCTTTTATATGTGCGAGTTGTGTGTGTATTGTTCCAGTCACGGTATTGTGCCTTTTTTGTTATTCATTCCAGAAGCCTGCTCAAGTGCCATTACTGAACGAATTTACTCCCTTAAGAAATAATGTCAAGTAAGTTAGTCCATTTCAGACCCCCAAAAATACACTTACAAAAGCACTTACAATATTATACTTACATAATTGTACGATTTCCGGGGTGTTCGTAACTCGGGGGTCCACTGTAGTTGAAATTTCCCTTCAATGAACTTCATATTGTTTTGAGTGTCCCATTTGAAGATTTGGTTTATGTCCGCTTGGAGTCTTGCGGTGTCTTCGATGGACGTCACTGTCATGGCAATCCGGGTGTCATCCGCAAAGAAGACACGGAGCTATGGCTTACATCTCTGTCTATGTCAGATATGACAGACATATTACACCATGGTCACACTTGTCGAAAGCTTTTGAAAAGTCTGTGTATACTACATCTGTATTTTGTTTATCCTCTGCAGCATCCAGGACCTTATCATAGTAATCCAGTAGCTGGGACAGGCAGGAGTGACCTGCTCTAAACCCATGTAGTCCTGGGTTGTGTAACTGATGGGTATCTAGGTGGTTGGCAATCTTGCTTCTTAGAACCCTTTCAAAGATTTTTATGATATGGGATGTTAATGCTATCGGTCTGTAGTTCTTTGCAACTGCTTTACTGCCACCTTTGTAGAGTGGGGCTATGTTTGTTGTTTTTAGCGAGTGTGGGATGATACGTGTTCATGCTCCCTCTCCACAGAATGCTGAAGGCACGAGAGAGGGGCTTCTTGCAGTTCTTGATGAACACGGAGTTCCATGAGTCTGGGCCTGGGGCAGAGTGCATGAGCATGTCATTAATCGCCTTTTCAAAGTCTAGTGGTGTTAGGACAATATCCAAGATTAAAAATAGACCCCTGGCTGTCTTCAAGAAGGCGCTGGACATTCACCTAAAGTCAGTACCTGACCAGCCGGGCTGTGGTTTGTACATCAGTTTATGTGCAGCTAACAGTAACTGTCACTGTAGTATAGTACGCCTGTCGTCCTTAGTGTGTATAGATGTATGTCGAGACAACATACGTAACATGACCGAGCTGTCACTGTAGGCTCAGTGATAGTACGGTTCATGGCTTGTAATGGTTACTGTACCATAGTTGTTCACGTGATCATCCGTTAGCCAATCAAGAGACTCCCCTTTTGAATGCCCAAGTGCCCGTGTGGACTAGCAGGCAGTACAATCCTGATAGGCAGTAGTGACGGATGCAGGCCTATGGCTCTGAGACTCCCCATACATTTATCGACTCCAATATAACGCTACCACACCAAGCTCGTCTTTATTATTTTACCCAATCTATGCAAAGAACCCATAACACAAATCAACCGCCATCACCTACCATCAACCGGTGACGTCAGCCATCCAAGACTCTTGTGAACCAGTTTCTCTAGTCTTTTGGCTTTTAATTGCAAGTAAACCTTCGAAGAGTTGATTTGGGTTTTGCAATGAAGCCAACAAGTAAGCCAGCCTATGGGAGAGAGCCTAAGCCAGCCTGCAGTCATCCAGTCTGTCTCTTGTCATCCATCCTGTTACCCACTGCTGTGTGCAAGTACAAGCATTCAAGTCCACCAGTCCAGAGGGCTTAAGCCAGCTTCAAGCCAGACATCCAAGTAAGCCAGTACATCTCCAGCAAAGCCAGTTCTTGAGTATTGTCTCCAATCGCTCTGTGCTACCAGTTGGACTATTGTCGGAGTGTTATTCATCATTCCTGTGGGTTATTGTACAAAAAGCCTGGGTTAGTGAGTGTTTCCAAAGCTGTGAGACTTAGGTGTACTGCACAACTCCGTGACGTCATACCGCGCACGCCCAGTATCCACTCAGGCGGGAGCCCACTCGCTAGCGTGCCAGCCGCGCTCCACACCAGCCAAACAAAAACACCACTCACTACTCCTTAAAAGTTCTCACTAGTGGGTCTATTTTAACCCTTATTGGGTTCCCAGCATCGTAGTTTCGGCTCACATAGCAGGTCGAGAGTGTGTTCCTTCATCCCAGAGCGCCGACGAAAAAGCCTGCTGTGTGGGTTCACCGTGGTAAGCACACTCGTCAGTCAAGTGAGGGTGTTGTGTGGCCTCAGCTTCTAGACTCCAACAGTAGAGAAAATGTTAGGTAAAAGGACACAAATGCAACTAATGTGACATTTTATTGTGGCAACGTTTCGCTCTCCAGGAGCTTTCTCAAGCCGTTACAAGCGTTACATGGACACAGTGGGCTTATATATACTCTTAAAGTGAGGTGAAATACTAGTGGTGGTCGAAGTAGTAGTGATATAAGTAGTAGTAGTAGTAGTAGTAATACAATAAGGTAGAACAATCAATATGCACATGAGTAAAAGGTAATAAAACAAATATTTGGGTAGTATAACAATGTTTTATTACCTTTTACTCATGTGCATATTGATTGTTCTACCTTATTGTATTACTACTACTACTACTACTACTACTTATATCACTACTACTTCGACCACCACTAGTTTTTCACCTCACTTTAAGAGTATATATAAGCCCACTGTGTCCATGTAACGCTTGTAACGGCTTGAGAAAGCTCCTGAGACAAAGCTGCACAATAAAATGTCACATTAGTTGCATTTGTGTCCTTTTACCTAACATATTGTCGGTAATTCTACCAATATTATTAGTAGAGAAAATATTCTGTTATAAACATTGCGTGTGCGAGACATTTCTGCAGTGAATTTTCTTAGTGACAATTGTGTTATCCAGTGTTTACTATATGTTTGTTCCGATAATTTTTCTCCCGTGTCTCCCTCATTGAGTGTCTTATTTCATGTTTAGGTTCCCTGTGTAATTCTCTACACCTGCAGTAAGTACTTTTTGTGTACCCAATTTATTCTTTGACTTGTGTGCAGTATAATATTTTTCTTTCCAGTTCTTCAGTGAAGTAATTATTATTATTAATTCTGTGCTGTGTTACACATTATTTCAGTGTTGTGTAATTATTTCAGTTGTGTCTTATTATTGTCTTGTCCTTATCTTTTTCATTGCATTTCCCTTGTGTTTTATGCAAATTCTGTGCAATAGTTCTTTCAATGTTTATGCCCCAGTGTTCCTAGTTGCATATTTCATTGTGTCCCATTAATTTTTTGTTGCCAGTATCTCACCTGTTTTAATTCCAAAGACAGTCAAAATTTTTGTGTCAAACAGTGCCTCATTTTTTTAAATTTTTGCAGAACCTTGTTCATAGAATATCTTGTCTGCAGCAAGAACTCTCTTTATACAAATTTTTACATGCAAGATCTTATTGCATACATTATTACAATTCAGTGACTGACTCTTGTTGTGTTCTGTGTTCCTCTGCAACCTGTAGGTTTTTATCCTTTATTTTGTGTATTATAGTATTTTTATTGATTTTATCAATGATTCCTTGAACAAATTCACTCTTAATATTCATAGTTAAAGTAAAGTAATATTCATTATTCTCTTTATTTTTAAGTTACTTCAATTGAATTAAGAGTTAAAGTGTTCAATTTACTTGTGCCCAGTGCAACATTGCTTTTCAATGTTGCATTAGTTGTTCATGCAACTTGATTACATTTTAAAATTATTCTCCAGAAGTGATTGATTTGCTCTCATAATTTTTCTATACAGTATTTTTGTACTCTATTTCATTTTAATCATTGTTTATTTTTGACAAGTGCTATAACTGTAATTCAGTGCAATCTTTCAGTATTACAGTTCATTTTTGTGCCAGTATTGAATTTCAATTCCTTAGTGTCATTTTCTTTTAAATAATTTGTTTCCCCAGTATTTTCCCAGTTGCATACAATTTATTGATTGTATTTCCACTTTGCATTGATTTATAATTTCTTCATATAATATTTCTGATTGAATTCCAAAGTAGAGACAGCTCACTTTTGCAGTTAATTCATACAGTAGTGATATTGCCTTTCATTGCAATTTTTAAGTAATTCCTTAATTTTGACAGTGCAATTCAGTGAGTTGTCACTTCTCATGCAGTGTACCTTAGTTACTGTTTTAATCTTTTTTTGCACCTAATTCCATGACTTTTTATTTTCACTTTTAACTATTTGTGTTACTGTGAATATTTTGTCATTCTCATTTTTACCTGAATTAGTTTTTGTGCAAATTCTTTGCAAGTATGTCTCCCATATCTCCATGTGTTGTAGCTAATGACGGCATTCAGTCTTCTATTATTCACACTGTCCCTCCAGAAATTCCTGATAGTCACTTAGAGACTGCTAGACCAACCCAGCCAAAGTCAATATAGTTTTCTTCGTGATCCTGATGCTTTGCCACTGTTCAATGGCCATGAAAAACACCTTGATGCATGGTTTGCTGCCTTTCGTTCACGGGCCTCTGCTCTCACAGAAGGTCCTCCTTCTGAGGAATCCCTTATCCGACTTGTGACAGAAGCGCTCCATCGGTCCCCTGCTGCAAGTCAAGTTGTTGACCTCCTTGCAATGCAAGATTTCAAAGGCCTTACTAAGTGGTCAGAATATGAAGACACGATTCGTTCTTTTCTAGTGCCAGAATCACCAACTGATCCTTTTAAAGTTCTCCCTGAATTAGTGAATGCAACAATTATGCCGGGTGAATCCTTGAGTTCCTTTGCGTCTCGATTAGACACTCTTTTCACGTCCTTTGTCACTGCTAAGTCCTCAACATTTGCACCTGAACAAGCAAAAGAGTATGCAGAAATATTTGCTAAAATAGCCGCCTTTGGAGCAGTCAAAGAACTGTTGCCACGTACTGCCATATGTGCTTATGATGCGAATCCTCTGACTGCAGAGATGAAGCTGCTTAAAGTTTTTAGTCTTGCTCGTTCATTGTGTCCCCAAGGCACTTTTCCATGTGTTAAAGCTAACTATGTAACTCTACCTCATGCAGCACAGCCCCTCGTTTGTGCCACAGCGCCAAATCAGAATAAACCATCACAGAAATCAGTCAAGGCTAGTGCCCCAAGTCAGTATAAATCTCGTAGTGTTTATAGTAAGTTCAGTTCTCATAGTCAGAGAATTTGTTATAACTGCGGTTACCGTGGCCATATTGCAGTTAATTGTCCTGACAGTAACCCTAAGAAGCATCGTACAGATGACTACCAAGAAGACTTGCCATACTGTGAGTATCATAGAATCCATGGACATGACACATCTGCGTGCAATGCTCTATATAACCTCAGGGCACGATCTTTCCGTGGCTGTTCAAACCGAAGAACCAGGAGAGGAACTAGAGGTCATAGTTCCACAGCCAATAACCAGACTCAAGCTCCTTTTCCCAATTCGGGGGAATTCGAGCGCTCCAGTCAACCCGACCAGTGGTGACAGTAGGTGAGAATGAGTACTCCATCCCCGTTAGTAATTCCTTCAATGCCTTAAGCAGTCTTGAAGAAGAATGTCTTGTTGATGTTGTTGCTTCACAAGTCTTTGACGAAGATGTTTTTGGGAATGATGTAGAACAAACCTTCTCTGATGAAAATATCTCTGATGAAAACCTTCCTTCGTGTTTGCATATAAGTTCCAGTGCAAAAATAGGTCCCCTTGTACAAGCATCTGTTCTTAATGCGCCCGTTCATGTGTTCATGGACTCGGGAGCGCAAGTCAACATTATAAGGTCTAGTTTATTTAAGGATAAGAAGTTACGACGTGTAATTTTCATAGAACCAACTCACGTGTCATCCCTTAGTGGTGTGGCCGGTTCTAGTCTGCGTGTTCGAGGTCAGACTTCTCTTACCTTTACTATCCAGGGTAGAGACTTTACTGCTTCCTTCCTTGTTGTTGACCAAATTAGTTTCCCTGGTGATCTTCTACTGGGATTTGCTTCCATGCGAGATCTGCGTATTGTGCTTGATCCTTACCGATGGCATGCGCAAATTGATGACCTAGTCGTACCATTTTGGGATTACCAACTTGGTTCCGAGATCTGCCACACAGCCAAAGAGTACGAAGTCCGTATGAAGTCCGTATGAAGTCCTTCCAGGTCAATACATTTTCCAGTAGCGTATCCAAGCGGTCAGGCACTGATAATCCTGTCGCTGTGTATGTTTCACCTCCACCTTCAGTCATGCAAGATAGCGTCCAGTTGCCTCAGGTGTCCGAGGACCCTCAGACTTCCTCGAGTGCTGAACCTATCTCTGCAATGCCTACTAGTTCAAGTAGTAGTTTCTCCGCAGGGGACGCCTTGTCGGAAAACGATTACAGTGGTCCCTCGGTTTTCGCCGAAAATTTGTTCCAGAATGCTGCTCAAGTGCCATTACCGAACGAATTTACTTCCTTAAGAAATAATGTCACGTAGGTTAGTCTATTTCAGACCCCCAAAAATACACTTGCAACAGCACTTACGAAAATACACTTACATAAATGTTCGAGTTTGGAGATGCACGAAAACCGAGGGACCACTGTATTTGAAACTAGTGATGCCATCTCTTGTTGACGTCACATGCCGTTTGCAGAAAAACGTTTCTGTAGCAGCTAGTGCCCTCACTAGAGTGTCTGTTGTTGTCCCTCATGTCCCAGATGGTGATAACATTCTAGTTGACAGTGATTCCTATAAAGTGAAGGGTTTGTTTGTTGAGCCATCCTTACATGTTGTAAGAGATCGGAAGATTCATTTCTTCCTTGCCAATACTTCCGGTCATAGTGTTCAGCTCTGAGGAAATACAAATATTGTTGACCTTGTTCACTATCCTTACCCTGTTCGGGTTGGGGATGAGTAGTCACCTGACCAGTGGGTCGGTGCTATTTCAACCGAGGAGGATCCATCCACTTCACTGGATCACTCCAGTCCACCAGTAGAAGAGAAAGACTTAGCTTTTACTGACTTCCCAGATGAAGTCACACGTTTGTTGAATATGTTTAACAAACGTCGTAAAGCCATTGCCTTACCAGGTGAGAAGATGGGTATAACGAACTTAATGTCCCATCGTATTCCACTCGAACCTGGTACTAGACCAATTTATGTACCTGCGTACAGAATGCCGCATTCACAAGTTGCTGTCGCAGAGAAATTAATCAACCAGATGCTTGACGATGGTGTTATCGCACCTAGCAATTCACCTTGGAATGCGCCCCTGATCTTAGTACATAAGAAGGACGGTACTTGGCGACCAGTGATTGACTTTAGGAAGTTAAATGCGAAAACGATTCCAGATCGCTTCCCACTTCCTGTACTTGGTGATCTTTTACATAACATCGGAGATAACAGTCTTCTCGACCCTAGATTTGTTACAAGGGTTTTGGCAAGTCCCTCTTCACGAGGACAGCCAAGAGCTCACCACATTCTCCACTCCAACAGGTCATTTTGAATTCCGTCGTATGGCCTTCGGATTAAGATCACCACCTATCACATTCTCGAGGCTCATGACCAATATCTTTAGAGGTCTCATAGGTAATACACTTATGGTGTATTTAGATGATGTGATTGTCATGTCACAAGACGTAGATACGCACTTAAAAAGACTTGATGTAGTACTTGGTAAGCTTGAAGAAGCCAATTTAAAGATCAAACTGTCCAAATGTCAATTTTTCAGATCAGAAATCAAGTTTCTTGGTCACGTAGTCACTCCTAGAGGGGTTACGACTGACCAAAGTAAAGTAACTGCAGTATTAAATTTTCCATCTCCCAAAACCGCTGAT
Organism: Cherax destructor; assembly: GCA_009830355.1. Taxonomy (NCBI): domain Eukaryota; kingdom Metazoa; phylum Arthropoda; class Malacostraca; order Decapoda; family Parastacidae; genus Cherax; species Cherax destructor. The sequence goes on from WNWK01032928.1 coordinate 17,083, forward strand.
GCCTTAAGATCCTTTGTGGGCTTAGCAGGTTTTTATAGATCATTCATTGCTAATTTTTCTTCAATAGCAGCTCCTCTAACTGAGTTGCTTAAGAAAGATGCTCCATTTGTTTGGACCTTCTGTCAAGAAAGAGCATTCCAAACTCTCAAAGAAAGGCTAACATCTGCTCCTATTTTGAAATTTCCAGATTTTTCACAGCCTTTCTACCTGACCACTGATGCTAGTTCAATAGGCATTGGTGCAGTCCTTGCACAAAAGACCGGTAGCAAGTACAACGCAGTTGCATTTGCTAGCCGAGTCCTTACTAAAGCTGAACGTAATTATACAGTTACTGAGCAAGAAGCTTTAGCTATAGTATGGCCTTTAAAGCACTTGCGAGATATCATTTATCAGTACTCTGTTCATGTCTTAACAGAGCATGCCCCATTGATACCCTTATTCCAGAATAAACAACCCACTGGAAGACTAGCGAGATGGTCTTTGACAATCCAAGAGTTCAACCCAACTTTTGAACATTTACCTGGCAAATCCAATGTAGTTGCTGATGCTTTATCGCGTCATGTCAGTGTAGTAACTGCTGATCCTCCATTTAGTGCTGAGGATGTAAAGACTGCCCAAAGAACAGATCTCATGTGGTCTGGTGTGATTCGATTCCTGCTCCAGGAAGATCTTATTCTTACTGTGAAGCCACCAGCACCCATCAGTGACTTTGTCATGAACCAAGAATTACTGTATCGCACTACCGAGCTGGGTACTCCTAGTAGAGGGGTATACCAGTTAGTAATTCCACCGTCACTAGTGAAAGTAGCCTTGCAGCTAGTTCACGATGTACCGGGTGTTGCACACCCTGGTATGGATCGTTCCGTAAAACAAGCCAGATTGAAATACTTTTGGCCTCGTATGTCCACTGATATTACTGAGTATGTTAAGAAATGTAGTGTCTGTATGAAACATAAAGGTAATGTTACTGGTCCTAATCCAATCCAAATCTTTCCTACTACAGTGGACCCCCGAGTTTCGTAAAAACTTCACTCCTGAAGTCTGCTCAAGTGCCATTACCGAACATATTTATTCCCTTAAGAAAAAATGTCACGTTGGTTAGTCTATTTCAGACCCCCAAAAATACACTTCCACAAGCACTGACAATATTATACTTACATAATTGTACGATTTCCGGGGTTTACGAAACTCAGGGGTCCACTGTACTAGTGAGCCATGGAAAAGAGTTGCACTAGATCTGTTGACTAATTTCCAATGTTCCCTCCAAAGAAACAAACATCTGTCTGCCCAAAATGCCCTGCATATTAGGGGCTTTTGGCATGTACACCTCATGTAATCTCAATAACCAAATGTAATTCTTTGTATCATGTCCAAATAAACTATTATTTTTTTTTTTTTTTTTAACACATCGGCTGATTCCCACCAAGGCAGGGTGGCCCGAAAAAGAAAAACTTTCATCATCATTCACTCCATCACTGTCTTGCCAGAAGGGCGCTTTACACTACAGTTATAAAACTGCAACATTTACACCCCTCCTTCAGAGTGCCGGCACTGTACTTCCCATCTCCAGAACTCAAGTCCGGCCTGCCGGTTTCCTGAATCCTTCATAAATGTTACTTTGCTCACACTCCAACAGCACGTCAAGTATTAAAAACCATATGCCTCCATTCACTCCTATCAAATACGCTCACACATGCTTGCTGGAAATCCAAGCCCTCGCACACAAAACTTCCTTTACCCCTCCCTCCAACCTTTCCTAGGCCGACCCCTACCCCGCCTTCCCTCCACTACAGATTTATACATCTCGAAGTCACTCTGTCTCGTTCCATTCTCTCTACATGTCCAAACCACCTCAACAACCCCTCCTCAGCTCTCTGGACAATCGTTTTGGTAATCCCGCACCTCCTCCTAATTTCCAAACTCCGAATTCTCTGCATTATATTCACACCACACATTGACCTCAGACATGACATCTCCACTGCCTCCAGCCTTCTCCTCGTTGCAACATTCATCACCCATGCTTCACACCCATATAAGAGCGTTGGTATAACTATACTCTCATACATTCCCTCTTTACTTCCATGGACAAGGTTCTTTGTCTCCACAGACTCCGAAGTGCTCCACTCACCCTTTTCCCTCATCAATTCTATGATTCACCTCATCCTTCATAGACCCATCCGCCGACATGTCCACTCCCAAATATCTGAATACATTCACCTCCTCCATACTCTCTCCCTCCAATCTGATATCCAATCTTTCGTCACCTATTCTTTTTGTTATCCTCATCACCTTACTCTTTCCTATATTCACTTTCAATTTTCTTCTTTACACACCCTACCAAATTCATCCACCAACCTCTGCAGCTTCTCTTCAGAATCTCCCAAAAGCACAGTGTCATCAGCAAAAAGCAACTGTGACAACTCCCACTTTGTATTTGCTTCTTTATCTTTTAGCTCAACACCTCTTGCCAAGACCCTCGCATTCACTTCTCTTACAACCCCATCTATAAATATATTGAACAACCACGGTGACATCACACATCCTTGTCTAAGGCCCACTTTTACTGGGAAATAGTCCCTTCCCTCCTACACACTCTAACCTGAGCCTCACTATCCTCATAAAAACTCTTCACTGCTTTCAGTAACCTTCCTCCTATTCCATACACCTGCAACATCTGCCACATTGCTCCCTATCTACCCTATCATACGCCTTTTCCAAATCCATAAATGCCACAAAAACATCTTTACCCTTATCCAAATACTGTTCACCTATATGTTTCACTGTAAACACTTGGTCTACACACCCCTACCTTTCCTAAAGCCCCTTGTTCATCTGCTATCCTGCTTTCTGTTTTACTCTTAATTCTTTCAATAATAACTCTACCATACACTTTACCAGGTACACTCAACAGACTTATTCCCCTATAATTTTTGCACTCTCTTTTGTCCCCTTTGCCTTTATACAAAGGAACAATACACGCTCTCTGCCAATCCCTAGGTACCTTACCCTCTTCCATACATTTATTAAATAATAGCACCAACCACTCCAAAATTATATCCCCACCTGCTTTTAACATTTCTATCTTTATCCCATCAATCCCAGCTGCCTTACCCCTTTCATTCTACCCACTGCCTCACGAACTTCCCTACACCCACAACTGGCTCTTCCACACTCCTACAAGATGTTATTCCTCCTTGCCCTACACACGAAATCACAGCTTCCCTGTCTTCATCAACATTTAACAAATCCTCAAAATATTCTCTCCATCTTCCCGATACCTCTAACTCTCCATTTAATAACTCTCCTCTCCTATTTTTAACTGTCAAATCCATTTGTTCTCTAGGCTTCCTCAACTTATTAATCTCATTCCAAAACTTTTTCTTATTTTCAACAAAATTTGCTGATAACATCTCACCCACTCTCTCATCTGCTCTCTTTTTACATTGCTTCACCACTCTTTTAACCTCTCTTTTTCTCTCCATATTATTATTATTATTATTATTATGGTCGATCATTTTACCAGATATTGTGAGTTAGTGCCTATTGCAGATAAGACTGCTGAAACAGTAGCAAAAGCATTCAAGGAACGTATAATCTGCAGACATACCACTCCTAAGTCCCTCATAACAGATAATGGAGGTGAATTTTGTAATGAGATCCTAGAAAACTTGTGTTCTTTGTATAAGATTACTAAATCAACCATTGTTCCGCACCATCCTGCCAGTAATAGGTTAGCAGAAAGAACGAATATGAATTCCTTGACGTCTTGAGAGCCACCATCAATCCCAATAGTGTAACCTGGGATGAAGTAATTCCTGATGTGCAGTGTGCAATAAATTCTGCTTTTAATGCTTCTATAGGTGATACCCCTCATTATGCATTGTACGGTGTTGATAAGCGTTTGCCTTATGAGCTGTTATATTCTAATCCGAAACCGACTTACAATCCTGATGATTTCGTAGCAGTTCGTAAAAGTCAAGCTCAGAGTGTTTTCAGACGAATTCGTGAAACACTTCATAAGTCAACAGCAGAATTTACTAGAGTAACCAACACTCGAGCCAAACCGACTAAAGTTCAAGTAGGTTCCAGAGTCATGTTGTTTAATTTTAACAAAACTTCAGCAATGCCAAAACTTGACCAAAAGTTTGTCGGTCCTTACAGAATAGTCGAACATATTAATGGCAATAAATATAAAGTTAGAGAAATTAGTACGGGTCCGTTTAAAGAATCGCATTTAGATCATATGAAATTAGTATGCGATGATGACAAAGTCCCTGACACCCCTGACAATCAGATAAACGAGACAGAATCAGATAATTCTCCTGTTGCTGTACCCTCTACCTCTAATGATCAGTCAGATCAACCTGAATGTCGTTATTCCCTACGTACACGACAAGTGTTGAGAAATCCTCAAGTATCATTTGTGGATACCAGTGTAGATCCTCCTCAATCAG
>WNWK01032929.1:0-21536 GCA_009830355.1 Cherax destructor
TCCCCTCTGCAATAACTTGCAGCGCTGTATGACCCTGATTATAATAATAAATAGATCTTCTCAGGCTTCTAACTGCATTCCAATAACAATCATTTTCATTATTTATTTCTCCTAATATTATTCCTAATGTTAGACACAGATATACCAAAGTTATATTTTACATTCTCCTTCTGGGTGCTCTTCTTGGCAACATATCAACTTTATCATGAAGGAGTAATCCAATGTGTGATGGAATCCATAGCAATTGTACATTAATTCCTTTGTCCCGATTTTTAGTATCTATACGGCTCTCCAATGAGCATGCTGTTAGAGTCATTATATGAGTCAAGAGCCTTCAATGATGACAGAATCAGTAATGATGATAGAGTCAAGCTCTGTGTCATAAGTTAGCTTTAGTGCCATTAGGATTGCAAACAATTCAGTTTGAGTGTAGACGCCAGTTGTTAATTCTATGCTAGTGTAATCCTCCCTGATTAAATTACCTGGAGTTTACCTGGAGAGAATTCCAGGGTCAACACCCTGCGGCTCGGTCTGTGAACAGGCCTCATGTTGACCAGAGCCTAATCAACCAGGCTGTTACTGCTGGTCGCACGCAGTCCAACGTACGAACCACAGCCTGGCTGGTCAGGTACCGACTTTAGGTGCCTGTCCAGTGCCTGCTTGAAGACAGCCAGGGGTTTGTTGGTAATCCCCTTATATGCTGGGAGCAGTTGAACAATCCTGGGCCCTGACACTTATTGCTGTTGTCCCTCAACGTGCTAGTGGCACCCCTGCTTTTCATTGGGGTGATGTCCATCGTCTGCCGAGTCTTTTGCTTTCGTAGGGAGTGATTCTCGTGTCAAGTTTGGTACTAATTCCTCGAGAATTTTCCACGTTATATAATAATGTAACTCTCCCGCCTGCGTTCTAGGGAGTACAGGCTTAGAAACTTCAAGCGTTCCCAGTAGTTGAGGTGGTTTATCGCAATTATGCATGCCGTGAAGGTTCTCTGCACATTTTCAAGGTCAGCAATTTCACCTGCCTTGAAAGGTGAAGTTAGTGTTCAGCAATATTCCAGCCTAGATAGAACAAGCGATCTGTAAAGTGTCAACATGGGCTTGCATCCCTGGTTTTGAAGGTTCTCATTATCCATCCTGTCATTTTTCTAGCAGATGCGATTGCTATGGTGTTATGGTCCTTGAAGGTGAGATCCTCTGACATGATCACTCCCAGCTCTTTGACATTAGTGTTTTGCTCTATTGTGTGGTTGGAATTAGTTTTGTACTCCGATGAGATTTTAATTTCTCACATTTTCCGTATCTGAGTATTTGAAATTTCATCATTGAACTTCATATTGTTTTCTGCAGCCCATTTAAAGAATTTACCGGGAGTTTACCTGGAGAGAATTCGGGGTCCAACGCCCTGTGGCCGGTCTGGACCAGGGTCACATGTGGTGTATAAATTTTTAGTGATGAGCTTCAGAAAATTTTCATTATTATTATTGATAATATTGTGATTATTACTATTTATGTAGATGGACCAGGTGATGGCTCAGGTGCTTCAGCTCCCTCGGTGCCTTGGTGATGGACCAGGCACTTCGATCCCTCAATGCCCTGGTGATGGACCAGGTGATTCAGCTCCTTTAACTGCCTGGTGATGGACCAGGTGCTTCGGCTCCCTCAGTGCCCTGGTGATGGACCAGGTACTTCGGCTCATTCAGTGCCCTGGTGATGAACCAGGTGCTTTGGCTCCCAGTGCCCTGGTGATGGACCAGGTGCTTAGGCTCCTTTAACCTTGGTGATGGACCATGCACTTCAGCTCCTTCAATGCCCTGGTACTCATCTTCTTATGCCCTGTTGTGTGGATCATGATGTTATCAGCATAGCTTATAGCTATATGTTTAGGTGAGGTAGGTAGAGCATTTAGGGGAGCATTAATCAGAATATTAAATAGCAAGGGACTGAGAACTCCTCCTGCGGCGTACCTAGGAACATTTGTTTAGACTCACTTCTAAAGCCTTGGTAGAGGACAGAGGATACTCTGTTTGACAGGCATCCTATTATCCAGCAGAGTAGGCTACCACCAATATTCATTTTGGCTAATTCATGTAGTATAACAGTTATGTTCCCAATATCAAATGCAGATTTTAGATCAAGAAATGTGTTAAAACTAGTAGAGGTGTGCAGGAGAAAGATGGAAATACAGTTCTGCACACTTTTACCTTTCATGAACCCATAGAGGAGGGGGAAAGTTGGTGTCTAATTCTATAGTACAGTCTGTTTAGTATCATTCTTTCAAAAGTTTTACAAAGACAACTAGTTAAGAAGTCGGTCTAAATGTATCAGGCTGTTGGGGCTTAGGGGTAGGCACAATGAGACTATTGGTCCAGGAAGTAGGAAGAACTCCTCAATGTAATTGGTATTACACAGTGCCAACAAAGGATTATCAGGCACATGCCTTAGAGTTCTGAGAATATCATAGGTTATACCATCCTCTCCAGGAGCAGTTGATCGACCTTTAGTTAATGCGTTATCTAATTCATACTCAGTGAAGAGGCAATCACTCTCATCAATATTTTGACTCATAACATTAATCAGTTTCAACACTTCTTCCGAAGCACTCCAAGTTTTTTTAATATCAGATGGCAGGTTTTCATGCCCGGAGATTTTGGATCAGTCATTTATGAGGTCATTTGCTTTTTCAAGTGGAAAGGGATGAGCAACATTGCCAGTCTTTTTTCCCGGTTATTTTATTTATACCTTTCCATGCCAAATTTAAAGGGGTAGACCTATTTAATCCACTAAAGAGAGACCGTGAAAATCACGAAAAAGCACTCATCAAGGCGACAGGGCCTGCCCTCAGTCCCGGCCTAGCATAAGCTTCAAGCAGATATTTGCTGCAGCATACTGGAGACTGGCAAACCTGAGAATAGTGTTCCGATACCTTAGTAAGGAATCGTTCAAGACACTGTACACCGTGAATGTCTGCCCCATACTAGAGTATGCAGCACCTGTATAAAAACTTGTCTTGGGACTGCCTTCTTGTAAGCTGCACTCTGGGCAAGCGCTGTTGACACCGACACTCTGAGACGCTTCTCTCAGACTTACAAGTGGCTATGGGACAAATTTCTAGATGACTGCAGTAGAAAGAATTCCCCACTACATGAACGATTATGAAAGGGTTTAACTTACTTGATGGAGTAGAAATGTCCCCTAGTTTTCCAAGTCTTCCTAAGCTATAACCCTCTCCAAACACCATGTGTAGGGAAGAACCTTAATCTGCAAAATTTAAGTGGTATTAGTGTCCTGCCTGCACCTCAGAGTTCCCTGCTATATATGCAGTAAGTGACACTTGCTTCCTGACTAATACTTAAGGGATTATTGCCCACAATTATTGCCTTATAGTGGGCATTCGCCCGCTTATCACCCACAGCTCAAATAACCCCACCTTACTCCGAATATCGCCGGCCAGCTTTACTAAGAGAAATGCAGAGTGTATTGTCTTACTGTGGGGGCCTGGGCCAGAGACGAATATCCACAGTACGTCGGGAAGCCTCTGTGATTCTTGGTTCCCAGGCAAGTATTTTGAAGACACGTGGGGGACTGAGCTCTAGCTCTTAGTACCCTGTTAACACCACGATGTCCAATTCAAGAAGAAAGAAGTGGCGCTCTCTCCCGCTTAGATTCAAGTGTGGAGCTGCCAGTTCTCTCTAGCTAACATAACCTATGTACCTATTGAAGGCTTATATCTACCTATATTAAGGTGCTAGAGCTACATTATTAATATCTAAAGTCACCTCAATAATCCTAATATTAGTTACTAACTGTACAAACTTGCCTAGGCCTTCCTAGGAGAATAAATCTATCAATTAAAATGTACACAATTGTTACCTCCGCTAACTTGAATGTGTATGTTTGTTTTGGTTGGGTGTGTGGGTTCATGTACTCTGAGGACCGATCCATGGTATGTTTAAGGCTCCTTGCGGCTCACTTATCCTGTGGAACTTGAACGACTCAAAAAGTTTCCACAACCTGTTTGGAACCCACTTCTGGTCAAGCAGGTCAAGAAATTAGGCGAAAGTGCAAAGGTTTGTGACAAGGTTATTTCCAGAGCTACGAAGAAAGGTTAAGGAAATTGGACTGACGACACTGGAGGACAGGAGTGTTATGGAAGACATGATAATGACATACAAAATACTGTGTGGAATAGACAAGGTGGATAGAGACAGGATGTTCCAGAGAGGGGACACAGAAACAAGGGGTCACAATTGGAAGTTGAAGACTCAGATGAGCCAAAAGAATGTTAGGAAGTATTTCTTCAGCCATAGAGTAGTCAGGAAGTGGAACAGTCTAGCAAGTGATGTAGTGGAGGCAGGAACCATGCATAGCTTTAAGATGAGGTATGATAAAGCTCTTGGAGCAGGGAGAGAGAAGACCTAGTAGCTGTCAGTGAAGAGGCAGGGCCAGAAGCTGGGTCTCGACCCCTGCAACCATAATTAGGTGAGTACAATTAGGTGAGTACACACACACACACACACACACATGTGGTAATGCTTTATTTACAGGGAGTAAAGTCAGGGTATTTTTCCAGAATGGTCTGTAATATACCACTGTGACAGTGGACAACTCACTGATTTCTGAGTGAGTTGTCTCTGAATTCATTTATTTTGTCGCACTCCAGTACATAATGACGCAGGGTGTGACAATAGTCAATCTGGCAAAGTTTACATTTTGTTTGGTCTACATCTGGTGGTTGTGATTTAACCTGCCAAAGATACTTTTAACCCAGCCGGAGGCGGGCGGTAGTGACATCCAAGAGTCTGCTTATTTTGTTAGATGCACCATAGACATGTACTTCCTCCTGCATGATAGATTGATGATAGATGGACTGACTGGTGTCAATCTCCCTGAGTCTTAAGTAAATAAAATTCAGTTGAAGTTCTTTTCGTATTATTGTTTTCAAGCTGCTAACTGACAAACCTAGATTGCAATCTACCCCCTCTTTGAAAGCGTAAAACTTAGCCAATTCATCAGGCGAAGCTTTGGTTGTGATTTAAGAAGTAGTTTGGGGGGAAATGGAGGAATGGTAGTTTGGAATGGGGTAATATTCCATGGAGCGGAGAAGTGCTGCTGGTGCCGTACTTGCCACAGATCATGTACCTGATTCATGCGGAGGTCGGTTACAGTTTTTTCGATACATCTGGAGGGATGTTCACCTGTGCTGAGGAAATTTTGAAGGGCTTCTGTGCAGGGGTTTGAATAAAATGGTGGTAGTTTGCGGTTCTAGAGTTTTCAGGTAGGGAGTTCCAGATTTTAGGCCCTTCTATGTACATTAAATTTTTGTTGAGGTTTAGCCGGAAACGGGAAATATCATAGAGATTATTGTGTTTGGCATTGTGTCTGTGGGTCCTGTTGCAACTATCAAGAAAGTGTTTTAGTTAAGGATTAATATTAGAATTTATGGTTCTGTAAATGTAGGTTGTACAATAATTAGATGAGTGAATAGAATAGTGTGAGTAGGTCTGATTGTGGTTCCTAGTAACGTATCTTGGAGAGGATCCCAACTGTTTTGGATACTTTTTTGTTATTTGTTGGATATGGGTGTTGAATTTCAGGTTGCTGTGAAGGTGCAGTCCCAGGAATTTGCCCTCATTATGTTTAGCAATAAGAATGTTGTCATACTGGTACCAGGGGTCGTGTGGGTCGTCATAACTTCGGCAGTGGGGTTCATACTTGTACCAAGGTGGTATGGGTCGTCTTAACTTCAGCAGTGGGGTTCATACTAGTACCAGAGGTGGGGTTCATTTGGGTACCAGTGGTAGGGTTCATACTAGTACCAGGGGTGGGGGTTCATACTGGTACCAGTGGTGGGGTTCTTACTGGTACCAGGGGTGGGGTTCATACTTGAACCAGGGGTGGGGGCTCATACTAGTACCAGGGGTGGGGTTCTTTCTGGTACCAGGGTTGTGGTCCATACTCATACCAGGGGTGGGGTTCATACAGGTACCAGTGGTGGGGTTCACACTGGTACCAGTGGTGGGGTTCATACCGGTACCAGTGGTGGGGTTCATATGGGTACCAGTGGTGGGGTTCATGCAAGTACCAAGGGTGGGGTTCATACGGGTACAAGTAATAATAATATTTTTTATTAACACATCGGCCTATTCCCACCATGGCAGGGTGGCCCGAAAAAGAAAAACTTTCATCATCATTCACTGCATCACTGTCTTGCCAGAGGGGTGCTTTACAATACAGTTAAAAAACTGTGACATTAACACCCCCTCCTTCAAAGTGCAGACACTGTACTTCCCATCTCCAGGACTCAAGTCCGGTCTGCCGGTTTCCCTAAATCCCTTCATAAATGTTACTTTGCTCACACTCCAACAGCATGCCAAGTATTAAAACCCATTTGTCTCCATTCACTCCTATCAAATACGCTCCCGCATGCTTGCTGGAAGTCCAAGCCCCTCGAACAAAACCTCCTTTACCCCCTCCCTCCAACCTTTCCTAGGCCAACCCCTACCCCGCCTTCCCTCTACTACAGATTTATACACTCTCGAAGTCATTCTGTTTTGTTCCATTCTCTCTACATGTCCGTACCACTTCAACAACCCCTCCTCAGCCCTCTGGATAATAGTTTTGGTAATCCCGCACCTCCTCCTAATTTCCAAACTCCGAATTCTCTGCATTATATTCACACCACACATTGATCTCAGACATGACATCTCCATTGCCTCCAGCCTTCTCCTTGTTGGCAATATTCACCACCCATGCTTCACACCCATATAAGAGTGTTGGTATACCTATACTCTCATACATTTCCCTCATTACTTCCATGGACAAAGTCACACTAACACAATGGACAGGTAAAAGGGGTATTTATAGGCAGGCAGACAGGGGAGGGCACAAGAAAGTGGTGGAGGGGTAATAATGAAGGTAGTAGTGGAAGTGGTGGTAGTAGTAGTAGTGGAGGCAGTCATATTCTAGGAAAGGAGCACTGCAATGAAGCTGATAGCCCGCATAGGGTAGGAACAAGAACACAGAGGGGAGAAAAATTAAAATAAAATACAGAAGGACAAATACAAGGCAAAAGAAAAGAAAGAAACCCAGAGGAGAAAGGAGAAAGAGGAGAAGGGGGAAGAGATAGAAGAGGAAGGAATCAGGTTAAGTCACGGGTGTTCTGAAGTTTGGAGCATTTAACAATGTAATGGGAGAGGAAAGCATCTACAGAGACAAAGCCAGGGCTAAGATTCATACAGGGAAAGTTGTGTATAAGGGAGGATTCAACCAGGCGGCGACTGTGAAAGTTGGACGTAGGGTAGACAGTTTTAGCCGAAGACCAATCAATAGCATGACTGTGATCTCTGACATGACAGAAAAGAGCATTATTAATGTCGGCAAGCCTAAGACTATTTTTGTGCTCCCTAAGTCTGTCAGAAAGAGATCGGCCAGTTTCTTCAAAGTACTGAAGATGACCAGGAGAATCTATACAGGGAGTGGAGGTATGAACTAGATTAGTGCAAAGAGTGTTAGTCTGGCGAAAGGTAAGTTTGATGTCTAAGGAACGGAGAGAGTTGTTGAGATTGGAGAGACCAGAGATGTAGGGAAGGCAGAGGACAGGAGAGTTCCCAGGAGTAGAGGGTTTAGAGAGAAGAAAGTCCGTTTGGCACGAGAGAAAGCAGAGTCTATGAAATGGGAAGGGTAGCCAAGGCGGGAAAATGAATTATGAAGAGTGGAAATTTCTGCTTCAAGGAACTGAGGATCACAAATGCGGAGATCACGGAGAAAGAGGGAGATAAGAACACTTTTCTTGACAAAGGAGGCATGATAAGAAAAGTAGTGAATGTACATGCCACTGTGCATAGGCTTGCAGTACACGGAAAAGGCAAAACCTGTAACTGAGCGGTGGACATGAACATCAAGGACAGGAAGCAAAGAATTAGATTCCCAATCAGCTTTAAACTTAATGGAAGGGGCAAGATTATTAAGAGCATCAAGAAATGGTTGGAAGAGACTTGTGTCATGAGGCCAAAGAGCAAAGATGTCATCTACATATCGGAGCCAGAGTGAAGGACGTACATCAATAGTGGGAAGAAGAACAGTCTCGAAGTATTCCATGTAAAGATTACCAAGAACAGGAGATAGAGGAGAGCCCATGGGGACACCAAAGGTTTGAGAATAATATTTGCCTTGAAAAGAAAAGGAATTAGAGTCCACACAAAGGCGGATAAGATCAAGAAAGACATCAGTAGGTATAGGGAAATTAAGTAACCCTTCATTGGCCTTCTCTCTAAGAAAATTAAGGACATCATCCAGAGGGACATTAGTGAAGAGGGACTCGACATCAAGACTAAGCATCTTACAGGTCGGGAAAGAGCAAACCCGTTCGATGAAGTCTTGAGAGTGACGAAGGTGAGCAGGAGAAAAAGTACCAAGAAAGGGAGTGAGGGTTTTGGCTAGCCAAGAAGCAAGAGAATAAGAGACAGAACCTCTAGAAGATATGATGGGACGCAGAGGAATATCAGGTTTGTGAGTTTTGGGAAGGCCATAGAAATAGGGCAGAGTGGGACAGATGACACGAAAACGTTGAACAAGGTTAAAGTCAGTAGGACAGAGGTCGGAGAGAATCTTAAGTTTCTTGTTGAAAGTTCTCTTGATGCGATCAAGAGGGTTGGAAACGAGAAGAGTGTAGATACGTGAGTCAGAGAGCAAGACATCGGCTTTACGGAGGTAATCTCTCGATCAAGAATAACTAACGAATTACCTTTGTCAGAAGAGAGTATGACAATGTTAGCGTTTTATTTAAGAGTTGATAGCGGCGAGGAAAGTGATTGTTCTTAGAAAACAGGTTATCAAGAGCAGAAAGGAGGCGCCACGAAAAGTGGATAAATCAGGAAGATTGTTATTACGAGAGCGAGACTGGCGAAAATAATCAAAAGAGCTAATCATGTCAATACCAGCTCGACGGGCAGGTGAAGTGGCAAAGGAAAGACCAAAACCAAGCAGTTCAAGCTCATGTTGGGAGAGTGTGACAGAGGACAGATTAGTAACACAGTTTGTAAGGAGAATTTTAGACCAAGGGATGAGACGTTCAAGTTTGTTTTGTAGTTTAGAATTATGCATTTGTGAATTCAGGTGAGCAGTGTCAAAAGCGACGGTAGTGAAGGTTACAGAGATCTTGTGGAAGAGAAGCAAAGAGAGCATGTTGACGCTGATGGAGAGTAAAGAAGGCATCTTCAACCTGAGACTTAGTAGAAATAATGAGCTGTTGGAGTAGGAGACGGGCATGATCAGGAAAGGGAGTGCCCAGTGGGTTGGGTTTCAGGAAATGGGAGAAGAAAGGTGGTAGAACCTGCTCAGCAAGACAGTCACGTAGAAAGCGAAGCTGATTCTTACGACGCCTGGTGGCAATAAGAGCAACCTCATAAGAACGAAAGAGGGGTTTAAAAGAAGGAAGAACATTAAAAAAGTTAGAAAGAATAAGACGGTTACCTGCGGGGTTCATAAATAACAAAAAGGCACAATACCGTGACTGGAACAATACAGTCAAATCAGTTTTTTCCCCTAGGCTTCCTCAACTTATTAATCTCATCATTCCGCCAATCGCTCCTCTTCCCTCCGCACCCACTCGCCTGTAACCACAAACTTCTGCTGAACACTCTAACACTACATTTTAAATCTACCCCATACATCTTCGACCCCATTGCCTACACTCTCACTAGCCCATCTATCCTCCAATAGTTGTTTATATCTTACCCTAACTGCCTCCTCTTTTAGTTTATAAACCTTCACCTCTCTCTTACTTACTGCTTCTATTTTCCTTGTATTCCATCTACCTTTTACTCCCACTCTAGCTACAACTAAAAAGTGATCTGTTATATCTGTGGCCCCTCTATAAACATGTAGATCCTGAAGTCTACTCAACAGTCTTTTATCTACCAATACGTAGTCCAACAAACTACGGTCATTACGCCCTACATCAAATCTTGTATATTTATTTATCCTCTTTTTCATAAAATATCTATTACTTATAACTAAACCCCTTTCTATACAAAGTTTAATCAAAGGGCTTGCATTATCATTTACACCTGGCACCCCAAACTTACCTACCACACCCTCTCTACATGTTTCTCCTACTTTAGCATTTAGGTCCCCTACCACAATTACTCTCTCAAATGGTTCAAAAGTTCCTATACATTCGCTTAACATCTCCCAAAATCTCTCTCTCTCCTTTACACTCCTCTCTTCTCCAGGTTCATACACGCTTATTATGACCCACTTTTCGCATTTGACCCTTATTTTAATGCACATAATCCTTGAATTTACACATTTATATTATCTCTTCTCCTTCCATAACTGATCCTTCAACATTATTGCCACCCCTTTCTTAGCTCTAACTCTCTCAGATACTCCTGACTTAATCCCATTTATTTCTTCCCTGAGGCAACAAGAGCATTTCACCCCTCCATGGAAGATGTGTTCATTTAATATCACATACCTGCAAGTCCCTCCCAAGAAGCTCATTGCTAGTAATCCCTTCCTTAAATCACTTGTTAAAGCAACTGCTCAAGAAGAAATTTATCGCCTAGCTGGTAGTAATAAGTTATCTCAAGTTATATACACTGATGGATCTAAACAGGAGTCTTCTGGCAGGGCTGCATCTGCTCTGGTTGCCACCTCCCTAGTTAAGAACAATAATAATTTTTGAACTAGGCATAAGAATTAACAACTGGGCGTCTACACTGCAAACTGAATTGTTTGGAATCCTTATGGCACTAAAGCTAACTTATGACACTGAGCTTGACTCTATCATTATTACTGATTCTATGTCATCATTGAAGGCTCTTGACTCCTATAATGACTCTAACAGCATGCTCATTGGAGAAGCCAGGTATAGATACTCAAAAATCCGGGACAAAGGAATTAAAGTACATTTGCTATGGATTCCGTCACCATTGGATTACTCCTTCATGATAAAGTTGATATGTTAGCCAAGAAGAGCACCCATAAGGAGAATGTAGAATATAACTTTGGTATATCTGTGTCTAGCATTAGGAATAATATTAGGAGAGAAATAAATAATGAAAATGATAGCTATAGGAATGCAGTTAGAAGCCTGAGTAGATCTATAACCCACTATGATAACATGAATGTAGATAAGTATGTTTATGGAGCAACTTGCAATGTGAACAGACTGACTGATGTTGTAGTGGCCAGGCTTCGGCTTGGCTACAAGTACTTCTGGCAGTTTGGGAGATACACAGATGATGATCAAACTAAATGCAAATTATGTGATCAGGCATATGGTCACTGTCTTGAACACTATGTGCTGAATTGTCCACTTATTGAGGAATATAGAGATAGACAGTATAATAACCTATGTGACATGTCAAGATATCTTATTAGTGAAGGTAGGATACCACTTATTCTAAGCAAATTTCCTAAATTTGCTTGTAACAATAAGTGAACTGTAGATATAAATCCAAATTAATTTCCATGAACGTGCCTATCTGTGCTCATGATAATGCGAGCACAGATGGGCATGTTGTGGAGCAACTTGCAATGTGAACAGACTGACTGATGTTGTAGTGGCCAGGCTTGGCTTGGCTACAGGTACTTCTGACAGTTTGGGAGACAGATGATGATCAAACTAAATGCAAATTATGTGATCAGGCATATGGTCACTGTCGTAACACTATGTGCTTAATTGTGCACTTATTGAGGAATATAGAGATAGACAATATAATAACCTATGTGACATGTCAAGATATCTTATTCATGAAATAAGATACCTGCTTGTAACAGATAATTGAAATGTAGATATGAACCCAAATGTACAATTGTTAACCCCTTTGGGGCCTAGTGCCTAGGCCTTTTGTGTATCCATATGCTCTTGCGCTACCGTCCACAGGATGGATATGGGGTGCACAATAAACTAGCCACTTCGGTGGCAAAATCTATCTCTGAAACTCGCCTACCCCCTTCAGCTTTGTTTCGCTTAGAGCCAG
The DNA here is from genome assembly GCA_009830355.1 of Cherax destructor. Taxonomy (NCBI): domain Eukaryota; kingdom Metazoa; phylum Arthropoda; class Malacostraca; order Decapoda; family Parastacidae; genus Cherax; species Cherax destructor. The sequence goes on from WNWK01032929.1 coordinate 11,987, forward strand.
GACATCCAACTTCTTTTCATTCATAACATCAGCAATCATCTCTTTCTTATCATCCGCACTATATCCACGCACATTCAAACATCCCAGGTTTATAAAGTTTTTCTTCTTCTCTTTTTTAGTAAATGTATACAGGAGAAGGGGTTACTAGCCCATTGCTCCTGGCATTTTAGTCGCCTCATACGACACGCATGGCTTATGGAGGAAAGGTTCTTTTCCACTTCCCCATGGACAATAGAGGAAATAAAGAAGAACAAGAGCTATTAAGAAAAAGAAGAAAAACTTAGATGTGTGTATGTATTTATATATATATATATATATATATATATATATATATATATATATATATATATATATATATATATATATATATATATATATGCATGTGCATGCCTGTGTAGTGTGACCTAAAGTGTAAGTATAAGTAGCTAGATATACCCATTTTATTCAGGGTGATTTTCAGTTTATCTTTCAGTTTTAAATCACTTGTTAAAGCAACTGCTCAAGAGGAAATTTCTCGCCTAGCTGGTAGTAATAAGTTATCTCAAGTTATATACACTGATGGATCTAAACAGGAGTCTTCTGGCAGGACTGCATCTGCTCTGGTTGCCACCTCCCTAGTTAAGAACAATAATAATTTTTTTGAACTAGGCATAAGAATTATCAACTGGGCGTCTACACTACAAACTGAATTGTTTGCAATCCTTATGGCACTAAAGCTAACTTATGACACTGAGCTTGACTCTATCATCATTACTGATTCTATGTCATCATTGAAGGCTCTTGACTCATATAATGACTCTAACAGCATGCTCATTGGAGAAGCCAGGTATAGATACTCAAAAATCCGGGACAAAGGAATTAAAGTACATTTGCTATGGATTCCGTCACACATTGGATTACTCCTTCATGATAAAGTTGATATGTTAGCCAAGAAGAGCACCCATAAGGAGAATGTAGAATATAACTTTGGTATATCTGTGTCTAGCATTAGGAATAATATTAGGAGAGAAATAAATAATGAAAATGATAGCTATAGGAATGCAGTTAGAAGCCTGAGTAGATCTATAACCCACTATGATAACATGAATGTAGATAAGTATGTTTATGGAGCAACTTGCAATGTGAACAGACTGACTGATGTTGTAGTGGCCAGGCTTCGGCTTGGCTACAAGTACTTCTGGCAGTTTGGGAGATACACAGATGATGATCAAACTAAATGCAAATTATGTGATCAGGCATATGGTCACTGTCTTGAACACTATGTGCTAAATTGTCCACTTATTGAGGAATATAGAGATAGACAGTATAATAACCTATGTGACATGTCAAGATATCTTATTAGTGAAGGTAGGATACCACTTATTCTAAGCAAATTTCATAAATTTGCTTGTAACAGATAAGTGAACTGTAGATATAAATCCAAATTAATTTCCATGAACATGCCTATCTGTGCTCATGATAATGCGAGCACAGATGGGCATGTTTGTGGAGCAACTTGCAATGTGAACAGACTGACTGATGTTGTAGTGGCCAGGCTTAGGCTTGGCTACAGGTACTTCTGACAGTTTGGGAGACACAGATGATGATCAAACTAAATGCAAATTATGTGATCAGACATATGGTCACTGTCTTGAACACTATGTGCTTAATTGTGCACTTATTGAGGAATATAGAGATAGACAATATAATAACCTATGTGACATGTCAAGATATCTTATTCATGAAATAAGATACCTGCTTGTAATAGATAATTGAAATGTAGATATAAACCCAAATGTACAATTGTTAACCCTTTGGGGCCTAGTGCCTAGGCCTTTTGTGTATCCATATGCTCTTGCGCTACCGTCCACAGGATGGATATGGGGTGCACAATAAACTAGCCACTTCGGTGGCAAAATCTAAATCTAAATCTTTCAGTTTTTTGTCGAGGCAGAGTACCATGAAGATATAATAATAATAATAATAATAATAATAATAATAATAATAATAATAATAATAATAATAATAATAATAATAATAATAATAATAATAATAATTGTGGGGAATTGTGGGAGATAAGTCTATCTGGGACACCGCCACTAGCAATAAACAAACTCCCAGGGAGATGACCGACTCGTATAATTTTACCGCAGTCATTCCCTTTAAGGTATGTGAGAACTTTACCCACTCCTGGCCGCACCCAAGGGGTACCTTCAATATTCTCACGTTAACCCACTGCACTCTGGACCAGTATAAATAAATCTGAGTAGATAATATTAATAATTATGGTATGATTAAATTTAAGTGGACTGTATAGGTTATGGGCGACTGATCAAGTAGAAGGAAAGGTAGAGAACACACAATTAAGTTAACATGACCATCACTCACCTAATTAACAGCATCATAGCGGTGCATGGTAGATCGTTGTCCTAGCTAAAGTACATCTACTGTGCGTAACAATATTATTGGCCAATAACAAAGACGACAGATGAGTACTTAGCTTTAGATGAGGGAGTCGCTTTGTTGTTGACGTCCTCCTGCGATCTGGTTCGATCGCGATGGTAAGAGTTGTCCCGTCGAGTCAAGGAAGGTTAATTTCCGTGAACTCTTATACGCCCACGAGACCGGGCATTAGTTAACATGTGGTTGGTCGGGGTAGCGATTCAGATCCTCTCACTATTCCGACCTTATTACTGTTTATACGTATAACTTTACACACTACGTATATCCTGGCTTAATGCCCCACTAGTTTATACACATTCACCGTCTCGATACTTGGATTTCGAGTAGATAACTTGCGATATGTTAGTTCATTTCCTCCGCATCCAACATGGCGGTCGGGGTATGGCGTACCCACGCTAGATCCGTCCGGTACATTCACCCCCTGATTATTTACAACTCGGTTTCACTATATTCACCATTTCACAAAGTTCATCGAACATATTTCAGTCTCTTCTAAGACGAAAGCCCCCCAGCATCAGGGGTTACGACTTTATCCTGTCGTATGGTCGCTTCACTGAGTTCAAATAGGCCTATGACAGCATCACTCGCTGGCGCCACACATTATTTCACAACTACTGCCCTATTACTGGACCTCCTGGACCGATTGTCCCACTTTATACTCGGCGCCTACGTTGATACTCCTCTACATTACGAAAGGAGGTAATTAAGTCCGATTTGGCGGTCGTCTTCGACAAATTCCGCTCGCCATCACCACCTGGAATCTGTTGGGTAGGCTGGGTGTTCACTCACTACTCCCCTCTGCCCAGCTTCCTCCTGCTGGTAAGATGGTTCCCTATTCCTACCCCCATGAACGTTAACTACCAGCGGTACATTAAGGATATCTGTTCATATTGGAAAGTTTATCAATTACAACTTTCGGAAAATACCAATATTTTCCACAAATAATAATAATAATAATAATAATAATAATAATAATAATAATAATAGTTTATTTGGACATGATGCAAAGTTGTGCAAGGTATTATAGTCGTGGGGTGTACATGCCAAAAGCCCCTTGTATGCAGAGCATTATGAGCAAACTTAAAATTAACTTAAGATTACTTAGTCTGTAACAGATTAAATGGTAAGATTTACAGTAAACAATTGAGTATTTAATCAATGAAATTTGAACATTACAATTTTGAAACATTACAGTTTTATAATAGTGTGGGATGTAGATGACGTGACATAGAGTGAGTCAAATATGGCGGGTCGGCGGCACCCATGCGCCGCCTGTAGGTGAGGCAGAGAAACTCGGGTGTAAACAGAGTGTGGGGCCGACGAACACGTATTACCTTCCTAATATGTAAGTCAGTAATTACGTGTTATGTAGGGAGAGGCACTGCACACCCACTATAGATTTCCGTCCATACAGTGTACAATTAATGATATATTAGGACTAGGATGTACAATGTGCGCTTATCAAGTCAGGTTGTGCATCCTAATTTGTGTATTTTGTTTATTTGCAGCTAGGAGCTTCGCTATGTTGCATCTAAATAAAGAATTATCAGCACACACCTGAATGTCTCTTTGACCATGCTCATAGATATTACACAAGTTAAGGAGCTGGTGTGGTAGCCTAGCCTAGGCATACCCGGTGGGGAGGGCTGTGTCATTGAGTTGCGAGGCTGCAGGGTGCACAGAGGTGAAGACGGCAGATGACATGCCGACATGCATTGCACTGATGCATTGCCCTGAATGTTCATGACACTAGGGACACCCGACAGAAACCTCCTAAAATCAACCACCCAACTCTACAGCAAAGCATCGGTGAAGATGATTGGGCTGCATTTACCCGCCGGTGGGACATGTTCAAAAACGGGAGCAACCTAACGCCAGGTCAGGTCACTGCTCAGCTCCTGGCCTGCTGTGAACCAGAGTTAGAAGCTGAATTGTTCCGGGAAACCCCGACAATAGCCAGCAACTCTGAGACAGAGGTCTTAAACGCCATGAAACGACTCACGGTGCTGAGCGTTGCGTTGCGGTGAGTGTGAGACGGGCAACACTGCTTCAGACGAAGCAGAACCCAGGGGAACACGTCAGGCAGTATGTGGCGAGACTACGTGGGTTGGCCAATGTCTGTCATTGGACCAAAACTGGGACCTGTAGTGTGGCCACCTGCCCTGGCACCGTCGCCATGGACTACACGGATGACATCGTCAAATTGGTTCTCTTAACTGGTCTGGCAGATGACGACATAAAGAAGGAGGTCCTCTGAACAACAGACATTGACACACGAACTCTGAGTGATACTGTCGGTCTCATCGTTGACAAAGAGACCGCCGCCCACGCCATGGGGACTGAGAACCTATGGGTGGCGGCCAGTGGCTACAAGAAAATGATTCGTGGACGCTGCAGCCAGGTGACACCAGCCCCAGCACAGGATCATGGCGAGCAGGCCCAGATGAGACGCAAGATACGCTGCCAATGCTCACAGTTGTTACGATGAGATCCCGGCACCCCATGGTGAAGAAGCGGCTATCCTCCAGTGCCCACGCAACAGCTAAGGCTTCTCCCTCAATCGGTGCATATCGTTTCTCGGCATCTCTTAAGAAGCGAAACCCAGCCAGGAATAGCACTGTCACAGCTGCAATGTTTCTGGCATAGCCAATATCCCACCCCCGTTCTAGACCAGTCGGGGTTGAGGCACGTCTGCTTGCTGGGGTCGAATATCTCGACCCCTGTCGTGATCTCATTGATGATAGCCTCCTTCGACTGATGGAACGCCTCTTCCAGTTCTGGGTCCCATTTGAAGCTGACCTTAGGGCTAAGGAGTGGTTTGAATGGTGCCATCATGTCCGTGGTTTTACCGTAGTATGACACCTGGTTAAGAACCCCAAACCAGGCCCACACATCCATAATGTTGGAGGGTCTGGGAAATGTCACGATGGCATTTAGGTACTTTGGAAGAGGTTTCACTTCGGATTTGGTTATCTGAAACCCTGCAAATTCAACTTCCGGTGAGGCAAACTGAAACTTAACTGGGTTGAGGATCACACCATTGCATTCGCATCCTACGAGTTCCAGGTAGTCAATCACTCGCCACCAATGTTCCTTCAAATCTGTGTCACAAATGATGGTGTTATCCATGCACTTGGTCTTTCTGGGTACATCAGCGATAGTCCAAAAAAACAATATCAAGCATTTGCACCCTCCCCACTGTAATGTCCCTCGTTGCATAGACACGATCTAACCGGGCTGCATAGCCTCTCCACACAAAAGTGTGCTCCACCCTCCACCCATTGCCCCTTATCACATCAAACACTAACTCACAACCCGCCCCTCTAAAGTAAAGTAAAGTAAAGTAAAGTAAATTTTATTTCATTGCAGATTACATAGGTATTGGTAGTTACAATGTAAATTGAGTGCAAGGAGAGCCACTGACATGCCATGGCATTAGGGACAGCTTAATCTAATAATTTAAAGACTATGTACTTAATATTAGAGAAATTTATTGAGTTTATTCTAGTTAAAAATTGTTTTCAAAATTACAATATGATGAAATTTTACTGTTTAAATTATTATATGATGATATTAGATTGTTACAGGTGTTTAGATTCTCGAATGGTAATATGGAATTGAGATTATCTTAAGGAAAATAACATTGAGCATTTTTGACATTAACTTATAATATGAGTATTTAGTTTTGATTGAGTAGGGGGTAACATAATAGTAACATATTATTAAAAATGGAGATTATCGTATAGGAAAGTAGTAATGAGCATTTTTCAAAGTAGTTTATAGTATGATCATTTAGTTTTGGGTGAGTAGGTGGTTTTTGAGTTGAATCTTAAATTGATTTTCAAACAAGAATATCTTAATATTTACTGGTAATGAATTCCAGATTCTGGGGCCCTTTATGTGCATAGAATTTTTACATAGGTTGATATGAACACGGGGTATATCAAAAAGTGATCTGTGTCTTGTGTTGTGGTCATGGGTCCTATTAAAGTTGGTGAGGAGAATTTTGAGCGGAGGGTTTATATTAGAGTGTAAAGTTTTATATATGTAGTAGGCACAAGAATAAGTATGAATGTTCTTTACGGTGAGTAGTTTGAGACTTTTGAATATTGGTGGAGTATGCTGTCTAGAGTGGGAATTTGTTATCATTCTGACTGCGACCTTTTGTTGTGTTATGAGTGGTCTAAGGTGATTTAATGTTGTTGATCCCCATGCACAGATTCCATAGGTGAGATACGGGTAGATAAGTGAATGATATAGTGCAAGGAGAGCTGATTGTGGTACATAATAGCGTATCTTTGATAATATGCCTACCGTCTTCGAGATTTTCTTGGAAATTTGTTGTATGTGTGTTTGGAATTTAAGGCTACTGTCAAGGTGGATTCCTAGGAATTTTCCCTCTGTGAGTCTTGTGATGGGTGTACCATTGAGCGTTATGTTAAGTGGAACATTTGTGGCTTTGCTTCCAAACTGTATGAAGTAGGTCTTGTCAGTATTGAGAGTAAGCTTGTTAGTCGTCATCCATGTTGATATTTTCTGTAATTCGGCATTAACAGTGTTGGCCAGTATAACTGGATTTGGGTGAGAGAAGACATATGTTGTGTCATCTGCAAATAAAATGGGTTTGAGTAGTTGTGATGCATTCGGTAGGTCATTTATGTAAATGATTATATAATTCCATTCCCCACCCAGCAGAGTAATCATAGGAAATCCCCGTAAATCATTTGTCAAAACCTCCCTTACAAATTCTTCCTTAAACACGTCAGTTACTGTCAGCAGGCATATATATTCCCATGAATCATACCTGAATGTCACCCCAATCCCCATCCACCCTCACCACCCCCTTCCCCTCCTCCCAAGCTAACAACCGAAAGGGTCTGGACTCCTTCACCCCCACAGCCACCCCACCCTTGAATTTCCCCACTACCTGCATACACCTGATACCCCTTTACTCTCAACTCTCAACCACACCTAAAATTATGCTCTTGTATAAAATATACATCTACGTCATATCGTCTTAGTACTACCTCCACCCACCTACGCTTAATTTCTGCCCTTAGGCCATTCACATTAATCATTAAACACTTGAATACGCCAAAGGGGACTTTCCTCTGTGCTTCTGCAGGCGGGATGTAACACCCTTCAATAAACCTCCTTTATCCCTAACACTCCTCACTCCCTGATCCCCCACCTTCCCTTTCCATGCCACCTCTAACCATGCTTTCTTGTCTGTATGCTGGGCAGGTGTGAGGACATCATCATCTGACATCTCTCCCGCCCTCTTTCTTGATTCTCCCCCTACCTCCATTACAGCTGTGTCCCCATCCCTATGCACAACAGCCTCCACCTCCTGCACCTGCAAACTGACTTCCTCAGCTTCCAGCACACTAACGGCCTGGTTAAGCTTACCCTCCTCCACCTGTAAGTGTCCTTCAACTCCAGAGGGAACCACCACCTCCGGATCTTCCAAAAACGTTCGCAACATCTCTTGCAATGGTTGCTGTAGATCTACCTGGAGGTCTCCAACCTCCACCAAATCCTCAGACTCATTATCTTTTTCAGGCCGAACTATTGTTGGAGCACTCAACACTTCAGGGAGCATTACACAACGTTCCCCCACACCTTCCACCACATCTGCCCAACTGGCTTTTCCCAGTCCTTCCACAGTCTCAGGTGCCAGATCCGCCAAGGGGGTATGCACCACAGATACCTTCGGAGCCATTGATCTTGGGGCCATTACATTGGGACACCCTGCCACCATGTGATCGCATGCCCCACACACACGATATGTCTTATGCTGGCCCACATAGGTAACAAAAACCTGCATCCTAAAGTCCTTCAGCATTACATATGATGGTATGGGCCTTTTCAAGGTCATTGTCAATATGAAGGAACCTTCGGGCAACCCGGCATATATTCCTTCAGTCCAACGTCCCATAGTCATAGAATGCACCACACCGTACCGTTGAAAAACCTCGCTGATGTCCAATCCATCAGCCTCAAAAGGCACGTTTTGAACTTGCACAAAAGTGTAATATTTCGAGGCATCCCTGAACCGGACTTCTAACACAGTATTGACAGTGAGGCACTCCTCCTGGTACCTCTCTACAGTTCTTTCATACACCTCCACAGTACCAAACTTCACAAAGATCTTCGTCGAACCATTCAGCGCAATTCCGTATAGGTCTTCATTACAAATACAATATGTGTCACAGAGTATCGTTGGCAGCAAAACAGAAGCATTAGCTGGGTAAATAGCTCCCTTAAGAAGCTCAACACATACCGTGTTGCTCCTTCTCTGAACACTGGATGCCATCTTGCAGAAAATTGGAAATTGTGCAAAGACTGAACCAGGAGCAACTGCGTAGCACAACCTCTCGGCCCAAGAGCAAAGAGGTCAATGCACGTGAATTGCACTAAATTCAAATTGTTGGAGGTGGGCATGTGGGTGGGGGGGTTGGGGGCTAGGTATGGGTGGCCCGTCGTGGGGCAATTGAAGATATGTGGGGTGGTTTACATGGATGACACGCAGGAGGCTTGGAAGGTAAATTTGTTAGCGGTGGTGGGGGAAAATGTGTCAGATGGGGGGTTGGAGGCCTGGGGATATCACATTGCTGCAGAGGGCAATTGCAATTAATATGCTCGTGTATAGTAAGCTGTGGCATGTGGCGGCGGTTTTTCCCTTGATGACAGAGGACGTGAAGGAATTACAGAGGAAGGCTTTAAGGTATATGTGGGGGTTTGGAAGGCCTTGGTTACGAAAGGAGGTGGTAATGATGAAAGTGAGGATGGGGGGGTTGGGGCTCATTCCCCTGGAGAGACGGGTGCAAGATGTGTATGTAAAGCATAGGTATATGAGGTGGGGGGAGCAAGGGAGGGTGGTGGGTTTAGTGATAAGAGACATTAAAAGGTGGTGGGGGAGGGAGTTGAGGGTGTGTGAAGATATGCTGCGACATTTACTGGCTGTGCAGGATATTCGGGGGTTAAATGTTAGTGTGTTGGGGAGGGTAGGGGGAGTGAGGGATGTAGTGCAGGGGGAGGCTGCATACCCTGTGTATAATTGGAGAGGAATTTGGGAGGGGTTCCATAGGTTTTGGGTTTCGTCTGA
>WNWK01032930.1:0-21536 GCA_009830355.1 Cherax destructor
TGTGCTTGGGATGAAACCCTACCTGAGGAATTCGTTAACAGGTGGGAAGAATTAATTGGTGATTATGAGAAAATTCCAATGTTGGAGTTCCCACGGTGTGTAACACGCCCTGGAGTGGAAAATACACTCCACATTTTTTGCGATGCTTCTAAATTAGCATATGGAGCAGTCGCTTATCTTCAATGTAATAAAGACATTTCTCTTGTCACGTCTAAAGCTAAAGTGGCTCCAATTATATTACGTACCTTACCTCAGTTGGAATTAACAGCCATTTATGTGGGTGTCAAATTTGCTGATTATATATGGAGTAAATTGCCGGAGATAAATATTAGCGACACCATAATTTGGTCTGATAATGAGGTATCCTTGCAGTGGATCCGCAACGGAAACAGCAAGATTATATTCGTACAAAATCGAGTCGCAGAAATTAACCAGATTCAAGAGAAATATGACAGTTTGTGCCAACACAAGTTAACTTTTAACCATATTCCCGGGGCGGAGAACCCAGCTGATCTCTTGTCTCGTGGGTTGACTTATGTAAAATTTGTGAAGACTTTTTTTGTGGGACCCATTTGGTTGGTGGATAAAATTAATTGGCCTTTTCAAAAGGCGCATATTGCTCCGGTGGAAATTACTATGAACACAGCTCCAGTCCTCGGTCCCTCCTTAGCCATTGATATAAATATATACTCATCCTTCCCAAAATTGATTAATGTCACGAAGTTGGTGTTTAACTTCATAAACAAGATGAATCTCCCGTATGATTTTCCTCATCCCCTGAAATACTGGGTACAGATAGTACAAGGAGAAATCTATGGAGAGGAGATTAAATTACTAAGGGATGGAAAAATTGGAAAGGGTTCAATAATAGAGAAATTGGGGCTGTACTTGGAGGATGACGTAATCAGGTGCAGAGGTAGATTGCAAAATGCTGAATTGGGTGAATATGCTAAATACCCTATCTTGCTGCCCAAGACTCATCATCTGACAACTTTAATTGTATTAAATGCCCATAAAAATGTGATGCATGGTGGAATACAAGATACCTTAAATTGTATTAGGGAAACTTTCTGGATTCCTCAAGGACGACAGAGTGTGAATTGGGTCATCAAGACATGTGTGGTGTGTCGCCGGGTGGATGCCAGAACCTATATGTATCCAGGACCTCCACCATTGCCCAAGGAACGAGTGCAGTTAATAAAGCCATTTGATGTAACCGGTGTGGATTACAGTGGTCCCGTCATTTTAACGGGTACTGCAGATGGTGTTCCTTTAAAAGTGTATGTGTGTTTATTCACTTGTACCGCTACAAGGGCAGTACACTTAGAAGTGACACAGGATTTGTCTACAGAACAGTTAATACAGCTGTTTCGTAAATTTGCAGCTAGGAGATCCTGTCCGAGACTAATGATTTCAGATAATGCCACTAACTTTGTAGCGGGAGCGCAACATTTGAAGGAATTAAATGAGAGTAATGATGTACAGTCTCTGTTAACTCAGCAAGGGTGTGGCTGGAAGTTTATAGCACCCAGGGCCCCCTGGCAAGAGGGATTGTATGAAAGACTGATAGGTACAGTGAAGAGGTGTCTGCGTAAAGTACTACACCAGAAACGAATTAACTTGGAGGGATTCCGGGCAGTATTAGTGGAGGCAGAGAATCGGATAAATAATCGTCCTCTCTCGTACATAATTGATACTCCCGACGCAGAAGTACTGACTCCTTCTCACTTAATATGTGGGCGGAAACTGGAGGCTGCACCTATCTATAGAGATAATTCTGAGGAAAATGATGAAGATTATAATAATGTGACAGTGTTAAGTGATAAATTTAAGATGTTAAATAAAGTGATTAATCACTGGTCTAATGTGTGGCGTAAAGAGTATCTCCTTACACTACGTGAACACTTTTATGGTGCGTCAGAAGCAGCGAATCGACAAATTATTCAACCAGGTGACATTGTGTTAATTGATACTGAACAACCAAGAACGTTGTGGCCTCTGGGCAAGGTAGTAAGTAACATTGTACCCAGACGCTCAGGGTGTTGTCAGGAATGTCAAAGTGTTGTGTCGCGACCAAGAGAGTTTACGCACCATTAATAAGTTAATCCCCTTAGAATTAAAGGGAATTCTATCAACTGTGAACAAAACCCTAAGGGAAAGTGACACAGTGATGTTGAAGACGACACAGACCAAGGGATACCAGAGACAGGAAGTGTGATCCGACCTACCATGAAGACAGTTGTTCAGTCCAGGGTGGGCTGGAAGCTCCTGTTGCAAAATGACGCGATTTGAATCGTCTAACAATGAGCTCTGCCCGGCCGCAGTGTGGAAAATATTGGGTATTTTCCCGAAATGTTATACTCAATAGCCTTTCTAATGTGAATATTCTTAATGTGTGGCTGTTGGTTCGTATTTTTCTTGAGATGAAGACAGAACCATCCTGACAGTCGTGTGGGTAAGCGGAGCTGGGTCAAGTGAGTGCAGGGAACAGGCAGTCACGTGGGAAAAGGCGACGAAGGTTGAGCGATGGGAGAGTTCTGACTATAATGGAGTCAGGAATCGGCATTTACAATGGCCAAGCATGATTAATGGCCTCACTTTATAATAGAAAGTGTTGTGAATGTTCGCCGGGAATAATGTGGGACATTAAGTCCAAGAAACTGCAATACAAAACAAAACAAAACAAAACAAATTTTATTTCATTGCAGGTTACATGGGTATTGGAAGTTACAATGTAAATTGAGTGCAAGGAGAGCCACTGACATGCCATGGGATTAGGGGCAGCTTATTCTAGTCCTTAAAAACTAGGTACTTAATAATAGAGAAATTTATTGAGTTTATTCTAGTTAAAAATTATTTTCAAAATTACAATATGATGAAATTTTACTGTTTAAATTATTATATAATGATATTAGATCTTAGATTGTTACAGGTGTTAAGATTCTTGAATGATAATATGGAATTGAGATTATCTTAAGGAAAATAACATTGAGCATTTTTGACATTAACTTATAATATGAGTAGGGGGTAACATAATAGTAGCATATTATTAAAAATTGAGATTATCGTATAGGAAAGTAACAATGAGCATTTTTCAAAGTAGTTTATAGCATGATCATTTAGGTTTGGGTGAGTAGGTGGTTTTTGAGTTGAGTCTTAAATTGATTTTCAGACAAGATTATCTTAATATTTACTGGTAATGAATTCCAGATTCTGGGGCCCTTTATGTGCATAGAATTTTTACATAGGTTGATATGAACACGGGGTATATCAAAAAGTGATCTGTGTCGTGTGTTGTGGTCATGGGTCCTATTAAAGTTGGTGAGGAGAGTTTTGAGCAGAGGGTTTATATTAGAGTGTAAAGTTTTATATATGTAGTAGGCACAAGAGTAAGTATGAATGTTCTTTACGGTGAGTAGTTTGAGACTTTTGAATATTGGTGGAGTATGCTGTCTAGAGTGGGAATTTGTTATCATTCTGACTGCGGCCTTTTGTTGTGTTATGAGTGGTCTAAGGTGATTTAACGTTGTTGATCCCCATGCACAGATTCCATAGGTGAGATACGGGTAGATAAGTGAATGATAGAGTGCAAGGAGAGCTGATTGAGGTACATAATAGCGTATCTTTGATAATATGCCTACTGTCTTCGAGATTTTCTTGGAAATTTGTTGTATATGTGTTTGGAATTTAAGGCTACTGTCAAGGTGGATTCCTAGGAATTTTCCTCTGTGAGTCTTGTGATGGGTGTACCATTAAGTGTTATGTTAAGTGGAACATTTGTGACTTTGCTTCCAAACTGTATGAAGTAGGTCTTGTCAGTATTGAGAGTAAGCTTGTTAGTCGTCATCCATGTTGATATTTTCTGTAATTCGGCATTAACAGTGTTGGCCAGTATAACTGGATTTGGGTGAGAGAAGACATATGTTGTGTCATCTGCAAATAAAATGGGTTTGAGTAGTTGTGATGCATTCGGTAGGTCATTTATGTAAATGAGGAATAGGAGTGGCCCCAGGACACTTCCTTGAGGACTCCGATTGTAATTGGTTGTGTGGAAGAGTTCTCTCCATTTGTGTACACGTATTGGCTTCTGTTGGTGAGGTATGATTTTAGGTAGTTGAGTGGGTGCCCTTATACCATAGTGTGCTAATTTTGTGAGCAGTAAATCATGGTCGACTGTATCAAAAGCTTTGCGGAGATCAATGAAGATTCCCAGTGGGACTTCTTTTTTTCTCAAGTGCTGTATATATTAACTCCAACATGTGTGTAATAGCATCGTTTGTGCTCTTGTTTGTCCTGAATCCAAATTGACAGGGGTTGAGTACATTGTGTGAGACGAGGTAGGAATAGATTTGTCTATGAATTAATTTTTCGAAGATTTTAGAAAGCAATGGTAAATTAGAAATTGGTCTATAATTATTCAGGTCTGTTTGATCACCTCCTTTGTGGAGTGATAATGTGTTAAATAGTGACCGACGCCGCCATTCCGGGTGTTCGATGGAGTAAATGTGAGTCGGTTTGATCATTGTTCATCGTACACAATTATTAATGGATTAACTTCTAACGAGGGTAAATTAGTGGGACATTAAACCGTAAAAGAAATAGCCCATGTCCTTGGTATGAACTCTACGTCAGACCCCCTCAGGGTTTGTTGTGTAACTCAACTCTCAAGAACTCAATTCAACAATCTCTGCTCTGGCTCTGCTGAGTAAATCCCACTAACATGCTGAAGTTTCCCCAGCACCTTGCTATTTAGCTAAAGCTGGGGTGTGGCTCCAATCGACCCTAATACAGCTGCCTTCTGTGCCTCTCCCACCGCCGCCTGCCAGCACACTGCAGTCCAACTACACCCGCCTCATCAGTTGCTACAACTCTCCCCAGCATCACACACACCTATGAACAAGCCTGCAGTTTATCTGCACATGTCGCCCAGAGTGGACGTGCCACTCACCCGTATATTCCCACCTCCTACCCTTCCCCAACCTTTTCCCATATTTCTATCCTTACCCATCCTTCTTCCTTCCCCATCTTACCGACGCTCAGGTCAAATCAAGCTCAAGCTCAAGATGAATCGCTACTCCCGATCAACCACATGTTAATTTAACGCCCGGTCCCGTGGGCGTAAGAGAGTTCAAGGGATCAATCTTCTCTTGACTCATCGGGACAACCACCAACATCATCTTCTTGCCGGAAGAATAATCTCTACCGAGCAGGACCACGAGATCCGTCGAAGAATAGCGACAAGAATGCTGTTTCTTCACCACTGTAAGTACTCTTATTATCTTAGCAACCGTCTGGCCAGTAGGTATGTTGGGATAATGTAGGTCTACGGTGGGAATGATGAGGATCTCCAGTGAACACTCAAGACGCAGATGAAGGGTGAGTGATATTAACAGATTGTACTCTCTTCTCCTTCTCCCCAATCAGTCAGATATTAATCCATACAGTCCACAAAAATTAACAATACCGTAACTATTGGTGTTACCCATTCTTAATAAACTGGTCAAGGATAGATGTGGATTTAGAGTGAGTATATCGAAGGGACCCCTTGGATGCGACCAGGAGTGGGTCAAGTTTTCTCACACGCCTCAACGGGGGTAACCGCGGTAAAATTATACTAGTCGGTCATCTCCCCGGGAGATTATTTTGTTGTAAGTGGCGGTGAAGCCCAGACAGGTAATCTCTTAATTCCCCACAGCATATGTGTAGAGAACCTAGGATAACCAAAAAAAAGTCAGACAGACTTATTTCCATTGGGGTCTTATGCTGCTGTGTATGATAATTTATATAACTGTATGTATTTGTGGACCTGAATAAACTTACTAAGCAGCAGCAGGACACTATACTGCTCCTGCGGGGAGCAGCAGCAGGACACTATAGTGCTCCTGCAAGGAGCAGCAGCAGGACACTATACTTCTCCTGCAGAGAGCAGCAGCAGGACACTATACTGCTCCTGCGGGGAGCAGCAGCAGGACACTATACTGCTCCTGCAGGGAGCAGCAGCAGGACACTATGAACATCTGCGGAGAGCAGCAGGAGGACACTATACTGCTAGTGCGGGGAGCAGCAGCAGGACATTATACAGCTCCTGCAGGGAGCAGAAGCAGGACACTATACTGCTCCTGTGGGGAGCAGCAGGAGGACACTATACTGCTAGTGCGGGGAGCAGCAGCAGGACATTATACAGCTCCTGCAAGGAGCAGCAGCAGGACACTATACTGCTCCTGCAGAGAGCAGCAGCAGGACACTATACTGCTCCTGCAGGAGCAGCAGCAGGACACTATACTGCTCCTGCTGGGAGCAGCAGCAGGACACTATACTGCTCCTGCAGGGAGAAGCAGCAGCAGGACACTATAATGCTCCTGCGGGGAGCAGCAGGAGGACACTATACTGCTAGTGTGGGGAGCAGCAGCAGGACATTATACAGCTCCTGCAGGGAGCAGAAGCAGGACACTATACTGCTCCTGCGGGAGCGCAGCAGACACTATACTGCTCCTGCAGGAGCAGCAGCAGGACACTATACTGCTCCTGCAGGAGCAGCAGCAGGACACTATACTGCTCCTGCGGGGAGCAGCAGCAGGACACTATACTGCTCCTGCGGGGAGCAGCAGCAGGACACTATACTGCTCCTGCGAGGAGCAGCAGCAGGACACTATACTGCTCCTGCGGGGAGCAGCAGCAGAACACTATACTGCACTCCTCTTGCTGGCCCTTAACAACAACAACAATAAAGTAGCTGACTCTGGCAGCTCAGTATTTACTGTGTTATTTCTCGTCTCTTACGCAGGTGAGTGACAACTACCTTTATTACAATACAGCATTCATCTGCTAGTTGATATATAGAGAGAGTCTGAGCCATAAAATATAGTGTATTAATGAAATAGTTTATTAAGGCGGCAAGGGAACAAAGATGGTCACGCCTCTGTCTGTGTGCTCACCTAGTTGTGCTCACCTAGTTGTGGTTGCAGGGCGGACTATCTGCTCGCTTTACTGCTATGAGGATGTTGATCAGGTAGTGCTGTGGTTGAGGGTGAGTGTTGGTGCCTCATTGGCGTGATGGGGGGTGATGTTTGAGTGTGAGGTGTTAGGTGCTCATGTGTTGAGTGTGTGAGGTGTTAGGTGCTCATGTTGAGTGTGTGAGGTGTTAGGTGCTCAGATGTTGAGTGTGTGAGGTGTTAGGTGCTCATGTGTTGAGTGTGTGAGGTGTTAGGTGCTCAGATGTTGAGTGTGTGAGGTGTTAGGTACTCAGGTAAGATAAGATTTCCTTCGGATTTTAACCCCAGAGGGTTAGCCACCCAGGATAACCCAAGAAAGTCAGTGCATCATCGAGGACTGTCTGTCTTATTTCCATTGGGGTCCTCCATCTTATCTCCCAGGATGCGATCCACACCAGTCGACTAATACCCAGGTACTTATTTGCTGCTAGGTGAACATGAAAACAGTTGTAAGGAAACACGTCGAAATGTTTCCACCCCGCCGGGAATCGAACCCAGGCCCTCCAGTGTGGCTGTTAGACCTTGGGCCACAGGCGACGGGGCCCCGGTGCTGGGTGTTAGGTGTTCAGATGTTGAGTGTGTGAGGTGTTAGGTGCTCAGGTGTTGAGTGTGTTAGGTGCTCAGGTATTGAGTGTGTGAGGTCTTAGGTGCTTAGGTGTTGAATGTGTGAGGTGTTAGGCATTCAGGTATTGAGTGTGTGAGGTGTTAGGAACTCAGGTGTTGAGTGTGTGAGGTGTTAGGTGCTCAAGCAGCAACAGTTAGTTTTCAGGTTCTTGGTACCTAACAAACAACACTGGTGTTGGCAGCACATTTATGGTCATATACAATGTTCATTATATACTATACTAAACTAAGGATAACCTAGTGAGTTTATTTAACAACAGCTACACATAAATACACTTAAATTATCATACATAGTAACATGTGAACATTACTTAGGATAACACAAAAAAAGTCAGACAAGGTGACTTATTTCCATTGAGGTCCTTGTAATATTTATTATAAGTTAAAACAACTCGGTAACAAGTTTGTGTGAAAATCAGTTACAATACAGTGGAACCCCGACTAACGATAGCTCTATATAATGAAAAAATCATGTAACGAGTGCTTTTTTCGCTAAATATTTTCCTCATGTAGCGAGCATTAACTCGTGTAGTGAGTCATACCAGACCTGTCCGCCTGCCCCGCGCTTGCGCAGTGAGGCGGACAGGACGCCAGTCTAGCATTGTTTACACTTGAGAGAACATTACCCAGCGAGCTCTTTCAAACATTCACAATACTTTTGTTGTGTTTATTGCTGGTTCAGTGATTGTCACTGTGAAATAAGTCACCATGGGTCCAAAGAAGCTTCACAAGTCGATAAAGGCTATAGCACCAGCCAGTGATTAAGTGTAGCAATGGAAATAAGTCACTCTGTCTTGACTTTTTTGGGTTATCCTAGGTTTTCTACACATATGCTGCTATGTATGATAATCTATGTATAACTGGATTTGTGTATACCTGAATAAACTTACTTACTTAAGTAAGTTAAGCGATTAATCGATAGAAAATGACGACACAAAACTTAACTTCTACAATGTTGTTTGAGATTATATAGGGACACTGAGAAGAGTGCAGTCCTCTGCCACCATCTCTCCAAGATAAGTGAAAGTATTTCTTATTTATATAAGTGTGAATATTTCTTATTTATAAATTAAAGTGTAAATATTTCTTAGTTATAAATTATGCACATTGTTTTGTGTGAATAGTGATGGCCAGCTGCTGCCACCCACCACGGTTTATGGTCAGTGGCCCTTATACCCAACAACAACAAGCACACTACCACCAGTCTTACATCGTAATGACATGTTTTATTCATTCTAGAGTTTATATCATGTTTCTATGTTATTAATATTGTTTATTATGTCATATTAGATGAATTGTGCTAGATAAATAAGCTGTAGAGTTGATATTATTGTCATATTGAAGGACTATTTTGTCCTCTCTCCAAACAAACTCATACGCCAACAAGAGTCTTCAATAAAGGTAAAACTTATTTAACTGTTCATTTGTCCATTATAATTAGTACTTTATATTTATTTTGCATTGTTTTCTGTATGTAAACTATAGTATTTATTCTTTAAAAATGAATTTTGGTGAAAATTTTTGGGTGGAAACGGATTAATTGTATTTTCATTATTTCTTATGGAAATAAGGTTCAATTACGAATTCTTCGTGTTAAGAGCTAGCTCCTGGAACGGATTAATTTCGTTATTCGGGGTTCCACTGTAAAAGGAGATATATAAAATCTGACTTATTCTAAAATAGGGGTTCAACTACAGTCAAAGTACATGAATGTTACAGGTAATAGTTACATGAATGTTAGACTAACCAGGACATGAATTACGCATAGGCAGCTGACCTCATATTACTGATATTCTGGCACGCTTTTGGTTTAACCGACTTAACTGTCCAAACATGTCCAGTGCCGCTAGCTGCAAACATAATCAACATTTTATTTTCCTGCCTAAATTGCCAGAATTGGCCTGAGATGCCTGGTCAGCAGAGAATGGGTCTGAACATCGGTGTATGCAGTATTAAAATCTGGACCACTTAGACTTGTGAGAGCACCAGTTCAATAAAAAAAAAAAAAAAAAAAAAAAAAAAAAAAAAAAAAAAAAAAAAAAAAAAAACAAGCGATCTGTAAAGTGTCAACATGGGCTTGGCATCCCTGGTTTTGAAGGTTCTCATTATCCATCCAGAAATAAACTGACTTATTTATATAAAAGAGGGGTTCAACTTACAGTAATAAGTACATGAATGTTACAGTAATAGTTACATGAATGTTAGACTAATAGGTACATGAATGTTACAGTAATAGGTACAGTTGACCCTTATATTACATGGATTTATTTGGCACGTTTTGGTTATTAACCCTTAAACTGTCCAAACATAGATCTACGTTAGTACCATTAGCGCTCCAAACGTAATCAACATTTTATTTTCTTGCCTCCAAATTTGGCAGAATTGGCCTGAGATGCCTGGTCAGCAGAGAATGGGTCTGAACATTCGGTGTATGCAGTATTAAAAAAATCTGGGACCACTTAGTACTTGTGAGAGCACCAGTTCAATTGAGTGCCAGCTAGAGCAAATAGTGTGACAAACACCAGGGATTCACTGATGTCATGTCGTAGTAACAGAGGAAAGTGATGTTGACCCAGAGTTTAGTGGCTTTGAGATGGATGTCACCACAAGTGGTCTAGGAAATATCAATAACCTTGATAATAGCCCATGCGCAACATTTGTGCAACATCCTTTCATTTTTTATACCACTGGTAGTGTCATCCTGCCAGAATGTCCTATAACCTATTTCCTAAGTAAAGAGAAACGATTCTGGAACATGTGTAATACGTATTTGGCCGGCTGGATTGCTGGCTAGCTAGCTGGCTGGCTGACTAACTGACTGACTTTGGCTGTCTCTTGTCTGTATCTGTCTCTCTGTCTGTCTCTGTATCTCTGTCTGTCTCTCTCTCACAGTTACACATAGGTACAGTTATTATACATAGTGTAAGTTACCTAGGATAACCCAAAAATTCCAGGCAAAGTTCTACACAGTGCTTGTATTTACAGTGGACCCTTGATTATCGTAAGCCTTGGATTTCGTAAATTTATATTTTCATAACGTTTTTTCGTCAAAATATAGCCTTGAATTTCGTCATTTGCCGTGATAATAGTCGTTCGTCTCGAACACATACGAGCGGCCCCACACACCATTCCACACCATTCACAGTTAGTGTGCCATTGTTTATCAGCGAGTGACCGTCACCCCACACTTTTATATGATACATTTCATAATATGTATTCCATTCTTTTTTGTGCTTGCAACTGCTAAATAAGCCACCATGGGCCCAAAGAAAGCTAGTGCCAGCCCTTTGGTAAAGAAGGTGAGGAACATGATAGAATTAAAGAAAAAGATTGTAGAAAAATACAAAAGTGGTAGTGATAGTGGTAGAGGGTGGTAGTGATAGTGGTAGAGGGTGGTAGTGATGGTGGTGAAGTGGTAGTGATGGTGGTAGAGGGTGGTAGTGATGGTGGTAGAGGGTGATAGTGATGGTGGTAGAGGGTGGTAGTGGTTGTGATGGTGGTAGTGGTTGTGATGTTGGTAGAGGGTGGTAGTGGTTGTGATGGTGGTAGTGGTTGTGATGTTGGTAGAGGGTGGTAGTGGTTGTGATGGTGGTAAAGGGTGGTAGAGGGTGGTAGTAATGAAGATTTGTGCAATGTGGAGTAGGATGGAAGGATTTGTGGAGGAATATCACTCTAACAAAGCTGTTGCAACCCATGTCTGCAACATGTACAATGACAATGTCTTGTCCCATTTTAGGAAATTTTAAAGAGATGCCAGAAACAGAGCTCTCTGGACAGATATTTAGTGCCACAGATGTGCAGTGACTCTCAAGCTGGTCCTAGTGGCATTAAAAAGCAAAGAAGGGAAGTAACCCCGGAAAAGGACTTGGTACCTGAAGTCTTTATGGAAGGGGATTCCCCTTCCAAACAGTAACTTCTCCATCCTCTTCCCTCCTCCCATCTTCCATACACCAACAAGAGTCTTCAATAAAGGAAAGTGTGATGTTATTATTGCTTTTTTCTTCATGTCTCATTGTTTTCTGTATGTAAATCTATATTTCATGTAAAAAAAAATTTTTTTGTTAACACTTTTGGGTGTCTGGAACGGATTAATTGGATTTACATTATTTCTTATGGGGAAAATGGTTTTGAAAATCATAAATTTTGAATTTCAACAGACTCTATGGAACGGATTAATTACGATAATCAAGGGTCCACTGTATAAGGCATAATAAGCATGACTGGCAAGTAATACAGTGGACCCCCTGAAAATCGGCCGTAATCTGTTCCAGGAGCTAGTCCTAAAATCGAACTGGCCGATTTCTGAACCATTATTTCCCATAAGAAATAATGTAAATACAATTAATCCGTTCAACACCAAATTATTACAAAAAATCATTTTTAAAGATTAACTATAGTTTTACATACACAAAATACATAATAACAACATACAGTGGACCCTCGGTTAACGGCCTGCTCCAAACACTAACAATTATGTAAGTGTATTTTTGTAAGTGCTTTTGTAAGTGTATGTTTGGGGGTCCAAAAGGACTAATCTAATTTACATTATTCCTTATGTTAATACTTCGTTCGGTAACGGCACTTGAACATCATTCTGGAACGAATTATGGCCGTTAACCGGGAGTCCACTGTATAATATATAAATATTTAAAATAACATTTACTTACCTTTATTGAAGAGACTTGCTGGCATCTGGAAGATAGGGAGGAGGAGACGGGGAGGGAGCACTCTTGTTTGGAAGGGGAATCCCCCTCCAAAAGGACTTAAGGTAACAAGTCCCCCTCTGGGGTTACTTCCCTTCTTTGTCTTTTAATGCCACTAGGACCAGCTTGTGAGTCACTGGACCTCTGTCTCACAAAATAACTGCCCACAGTCCTGTTTCTGGCGCCTCTTTAACATGTTCCTGAAGTGCAATATGGCTCTGTCACTGAACTTGTTGCAAAGATGGCTTATTTCAGCTTGCTCAGGGTGAAATTGTTCAATGAAACTTTGCACTTCATTCCACATTGAACAAATTTCCTTAATCCGTTAAGATGGCACCTCCAGTCTATCTTCCTCCTCCTGTGAATCAATTTCCTCTACTGTGGTCTGATGCTGTTCCAGATGCTCTTGCAGCTCTTCAGTGGTTAGCTCTTCCCTGTGGTCCTCCACCAACTCTTCCACATCCTCGCCACTCACCTCCAACCCCAGGGACTTGCCCAATGCCACAATACCTTCCACAACAGGCACAGGGTAGTCAGGGTCAGCCTCAAACCCTTCAAAATCTCTCTGTTGGACACAACCTGGCCACAATTGTCTCCAAGCAGAGTTCAAAGACCTGGAAGTCACTCCCTCCCAAGCCTTACCTATAAGGCTTATGCAGTGGAGGATACTGAAGTGATCTTTCCAGAACTCTCTTAGGGTCAACTGAGTGTCCGAGGTCACTTCAAAGCACTTTTGAAACACTGCTTTTGTGTAGAGTTTTTTGAAGTTAGAAATGACCTGCTGGTCCATGGGCTGGATGAGAGGAGTGGTGTTAGGAGGTAAGAACTTCACTGTGATGGAACTAAACTCATCAGACAAAAAGTCTGCCAAGTTTTGAGGATGAGCAGGAGCATTGTCCAGTACCAGGAGGCACTTGAGTCCCAATTTCTTTTCCTGTAGGTATTTTTTCACACTGGGGCCAAACACTTCAGTGAACCATTCCAGGAAAAATTTGCTTCATGACCCATGCCTTAGTGTTAGACTTCCAAAACACACAATTTACTCTTGTTGACATTGTGTTTCTTGAACACTCTGGGATTTTCAGAGTGATACACCAGTAAAGGCTTCACTTTAAAATCCCCACTAGCATTACTACACAACATGAGAGTTAGCCTGTCTTTCATAGGCTTGTGTCCTGGCAGTGCCTTTTCCTCCTGAGTAATGTAGGTCCTCTCTGGCATTTTCTTCCAAAAGAGGACTGTTTCATCACAATTAAACACTTGTTGGGGTTTGAATTTTTGTGTCTAAAAACCCCTTAAATTCACTCACAAAATTTTCAGCAGCACATTTGTCTGAACTGGCAGCCTCACCATGCCTTACAACACTGTGTATGCCACTACGTTTCCTAAATCTGTCTAACCAGCCTTTGCTGGCTTTAAAATCACTCACATCAGCACTGGTTCCAGGCATTGTCTTGACAAGATCTGCATGCAACTGCCTTGCCTTTTCACAAATTATTGCCATGGAAACACTATCACCCGCTATCTGTTTTTCGTTGATCCACTCCACCAACAACTTCTCAACCTCATCCACTGTTTTTGATCTATTTTTGGCAAACATGTTAACACCTTTTGTAACATCAGCTTCCTTGATTTCTTTTCTCTTTGCCAGGAAAGAGGTGATAGTAGATTTGTTTTTGTTGTACATCCTGGCAAGCTTCCCCACACGTACACCACTCTCATATTTTTCAACTATCTCCTTCTTTAGTTCGATGGTGTTCCTCACTTTCTTTACCACAGGGATGCCACTAGGAAGCTTCTTTGGACCCATGGTGACTTATATTTCACAGTGGCAATCAATAAACACAATAGAATTATTGTGAAATGTTTGAATGAACGCGCTGGGTAATGTTCACTCAAGGATAAACAAAGCCAGACTGGCTCACGATGCCTGCGTGGTGAGGCGCGCAAGCGTGGGCAGGCGGACAGGTCTGGTACGAGGGCTAATAATCGGGGAAATGGCCAATAATTGGGCAAAAATTGGGCCAAAAAAAGCGATCGAAAATCGAGCCAGCTGATAATCAGACCGGCTGATTTCCGGGGGTCCACTGTACTCATTTTCACTTGATCAGGAATCAGACGTGACGACTCTGCAATGTGTGTAATACCTGTTGGTTTATGAGCCGCTCTCTGTTACAGAGAGACAAGCAGAAGAAAAGACAGACACACACAGGCAGTCAGAAATATATACACACACAGGCAGACAGAAAGACAGACACACACAGGCAGACAGAAAGACAGACACACACAGGCAGACAGAAAGAGAGAGACACACACAGGCAGACATAAAGACAGACATATAGGCAGACATAAAGACAGACATACAGGCAGACATAAAGACAGACACACACAGGTTGACAGAAAGACAGACACACACAGGCAGACAGAAAGACAGACACACACAGGCAGACAGAAAGACAGACACACACAGGCAGACAGAAAGACAGACACACACAGGCAGACACAAAGACAGACACACACAGGCAGACAGAAAGACCGAGACACACGCAGATAGAAAGACAGAGACTCACAGGCAGACATAAAGACAGACACACACAGGCAGAAATAAAGACAGACACATACAGGCAGACATAAAGACAGACACACACAGGCAGACACACACACAGAAGTAAGACACGAGAGAGAGGGGTGGATAGACTGCATTTTCTTGGACTGCAAGGAGGCGTTCGACACAGTTCCTCACAAGAGGTTAATGCAAAAGCTAGAGGAACAGGCACACGTAACAGGAAAGGCACTGCAATGGATCAGAGAATATCTGACAGGGAGGCAACAACGAGTCATGGTACGTGACGAGGTGTCAGAGTGGGCACCTGTGACGAGTGAGATTCCACAAGGGTCAGTCCTAGGACCTGTACTGTTTTTGGTATACAGTAGATCGTCATTTAGCACAGTAGTTACGTTCCTGAAAATGTCGTGTTAGATAATTTTGTGTTATATAATTAAAAGAACTTATGGGAAAAATAGGGTTACGTTCCTGGGAGTCCCCAAAAAGACAAAAAAGTTTTTTTTAGACTAACAGATCTTACAAAAATAAAAGTGAATATGTAATTGTAGTTCATTATCGTGATGTATTATGTTGTTTTTACTGCTTAAGACTACAAATGTAACAGAAATAATAGTATTTTCCTTAAATTGTGGGTGCTGGTGTTTGTGGATGATTATGAAGAGAGTGGAGAGTTATGCTATGGCCCTACTGGGCTGAGGTGGATAGTAGAGGTTCTGGAACTGAAGTCGATGGTTGTACTGAGTGTCTAACTTTAAGTCATTCAGTAAGTCAGTCAAGTCATTCAGTAAGTCAGTCAAGTCATACAGTAAGTCAGTCAAGTCATTCAGTAAGTCAGTCAAGTCATTCAGTAAGTCAGTCAAGTCATTCAGTAAGTCAGTCAAGTCATTCAGTAAGTCAGTCAAGTCATTCAGTAAGTCAAGTCATTCAGTAAGTCAGTCAAGTCATTCAGTAAGTCAGTCAAGTCATTCAGTAAGTCAGTCAAGTCATTCAGTAAGTCAGTCAAGTCATTCAGTAAGTCAGTCAAGTCATTCAGTAAGTTAGTCAAGTCATTCAGTAAGTCGGTCAAGTCATTCAGTAAGTTAGTCAAGTCATTCAGTAAGTCAGTCAAGTAAGTCAAGTCATTCAGTAAGTCAGTCAAGTCATTCAGTAAGTCAGTCAAGTCATCCAGTAAGTCAGTCAAGTAAGTCAAGTCATTCAGTAAGTCAGTCAAGTCATTCAGTATGTCAGTCAAGTCATTCAATAAGTCAGTCAAGCCATTCAGTAAGTTTACCTGGAGAGAATTCCAGGGGTCAACGCCCCCGCAGCCCGGTCTGTGACCAGGCCTCCTGTTGGACCAGAGCCTGATCAAACAGGCTGTTACTGCTGGCCGCACGCAGTCCAACGTACGAACCACAGCCTGGCTGGTCAGGTACCGACTTTAGGTGCCTGTCCAGTGCCTGCTTGAAGACAGCCAGGGGTTTGTTGGTAATCCCCCTGATGTATGCTGGGAGGCAGTTGAACAATCTTGGGCCCAGTCTTGGGTCAATCTTGGGTCAGTCAAGCCATCCAGTAAGTCAGTCAAGCCATTCAGTAAGTCAGTCAAGCCATTCAGTAAGTCAGTCAAGCCATTCAGTAAGTCAGTCAAGTCATTCAGTAAGTCAGTCAAGTCATTCAGTAAGTTAGTCAAGTCATTCAGTAAGTCGGTCAAGTCATTCAGTAAGTTAGTCAAGTCATTCAGTAAGTCAGTCAAGTCATCCAGTAAGTAAAGTCATTCAGTAAGTTAGTCAAGTCATTCAGTAAGTCGGTCAAGTCATTCAGTAAGTCAGTCAAGTCAGTCAGTCAGTCAAGTCAGTCAGTAAGTAAGTAAGTAAGTCAGTCAGTCAGTCAGTCAGTCAAGTCAGTCAGTCACACAAACTTATGTTTACATCTTTTTATGTGTACAAAGTAACACTTCATTACGGCCACGGGTTATGTCTTGTCTAATATCTTTGTTTTCTTCGTTAATTCAAGATCAAAACACAATTCACTCTCTCTCATTCTTCACAAACACAGCTGGCTTGTAGCAGAGGACTTTTTTTTGATGAGTATGAAATACGTACGAATGCTGGGATGGTGGGGTCCGGGGTGGCTGGGGAACACGGGTGGTGTCTGCTGAACCACAACAAGGTGGCTGCTTGTGGGAATGGTTATTTGTTTTTCCTTCCCGCAAACTGTAAGTAAGTTTATTCAGGTATACACTGATAGTTACAAAGATTATCATACATAGCAGCATATGTGTAGAGAACCTAGGATAACCAAAAAAAGTCAGTGACTTATTTCCATTGTCTGACTTTTTTTTGGGGTATCCTAGGTTCTCTACACATATGCTGCTATGTATGATAATCAATGTAACTGTACTCACCTAATTGGGGTTGCAGGGGTCGAGACTCAGCTCCTGGCCCCATGTATCTGAATAAACTTACAGTTTGCAGGAAGGAAAAACAAATTCCCTTTTTCTCTAAGCACGAGGATTCGGTTTACACTTGAAATCACCTGATGCATTACCAAAAAGAAGCAAGGTTAAGCAATCCTTTGCTGTCTTGAATCTGGTGCACTTTTCTCTTCCTGACTGATATAAGTTCGTGTTGGCATTTTCTTCCAGAAAACACTTGTCTCGTCAGCATTAAACACTTGATGTGGGTCATAGCCACCCTCAGTAGGACCCCCACTGACTCAATGGTTTAACCCACCACGGGCTACCGTGTGTTCAAAAAATTTTCCCCTCCCGCGAACCGTGTAATGTCATTTTTATGTCGTGTTAGATAATAATGTGCCGCAATTCTTCAATTGTGCAATACTTGTAACATGTAACATAATCTCGTGCTAAATGACTGTCTACTGTATGTGAATGACATAACGGAAGGGATAGACTCAGAAGTGTCCCTGTTTGCAGATGATGTGAAGTTAATGAGAAGAATTAAATCAGTTGAGGATCAGGTAGGACTACAAAGAGACCTAGACAGGCTACAAGCCTGGTCCAGTAAATGGCTCCCTGAATTTAACCCTGTTAAATGTAAAGTCATGAAGATCAGGGAAGGGCAAAGAAGACCGCAGACAGAGTATAATCTAGGTGGCCAAAGACTGCAAACCTCACTCAAGGAAAAAGATCTTGGGGTGAGTATAATACCGAGCACATCTCCTGAGGCACACATCAATCAGATAACTGCTGCAGCATACGGGCGGCTGGCAAACCTAAGAATAGCGTTCCAATACCTCACTAAGGAATCGTTCAAGTCTCTGTACACCATATACGTCAGGCCATACTGGAGTATGCAGCACCAGTTTGGAACCCACACCTGATCAAGCACGTCAGAAAATTAGAGAAAGTGCAGAGGTTTGCAACAAGACTAGTCCCAGAGCTAAGGGGATTGTCCTACGAAGAAAGGTTAAGGGAAATCGGCCTGATGACACTAGAGGACAGGAGGGTTAGGGGAGACATGATAACGACATATAAAATACTGCGAGGAATAGATAAGGTGGACAGAGACAAGATGTTCCAGAGAGGGGACACAGAAACAAGGGGTCACAGTTGGAAGTTGAAGACTCCTATGAGTCAAAGGGATGTTAGGAAGTATTTCTTCAGTCATAGAGTTGTCGGGAAGTGGAATAGCCTAGAAAGTGATGTAGTGGAGGCAGGAACCATACATAGTTTTAAGACGAGGTTTGATAAAGCTCATGGAGCAGGAAGAGAGATGACCTAGTAGCAATCAGTGAAGAGGCAGGGCCAGGAGCTATGACTCGACCCCTGCAACCACAAATAGGTGAGTACACAGGCAGACAGAAACACAGACACACACAGGCAGACATAAAGACAGACACACACAGGCAGACATAAAGACAGACACACACAGGTAGACGTAAAGACAGACACACACAGGCATACAGAAAGACAGAGACAAACAGGGAGACAGAAAGACAGATAAGCAGAGCTGGACAGATAGACAGACATACAGTGGAACCTCAGCTTATGAGTGCCCCACCATGCGAGTTTTTCAGGATATGAGCAGTCGCTTGGTCGATTTTTTGCTTCTGGATACGAGCGAAATTTCAGGATGCGAGTGGGCCTCAAGGGAGATTCCTTGACGCTGGTGAGGGGCTCTTGATCTAGGGAATTAGATCTCTGCTCCAGTTCCCTAAATTAATAATAATAATTACAGTAGGGCCCCACTTAAACGGCAGGTTAGGTACCAGGCTACTGCCAGAAAGCAGATATAGCCGGAAATCAGAATGCCATTTTCTCCACTTATAAATGCATATAAGTGCCAGATAATAAGTTTACACTAACATATATTAAGTTAGCAATAGAACTAGGCATTAAAAAACAATAAAAAGTAAAATACACACACAGTACACTCATTATTTACCTCAAAATATTTGTAGTCTTAATGTAGGGCAAAAGGCGAGTGGTATTTATTGTAAGAAGTCAGGTGTAGGTAGGTATGGTAGCTCTCCTGGCCACTCCACTCACACATAATATGCTACAAGGCTTAAAGCACCCTAGAGTGATAAAATGCATATAGAGTACACACATTACTTACCTTAAAATATTTGTAGTCTTAATGTAGGGTGAGAGGTGAAAATTATTTATTTGTAGAAAGTCAGGTGTGGGAGGGAGGTAGGGTAGCCAGCCTGGCCACCCCACCCACTATGTAAACAAACAGACGAAGCGTCTGGTTATGGTTCATACACGTTCATACAAACACCTTACATTGTGTACAAGTTGTCTCCACAGTGGTACAGTAGAATAAATCAAGACCAACACTTCCATTCTCATGTAACATCATTTTTAGAAGGAATGATTCTCTGACAAGTTAGTACAGAATAAATAAACAGCAACACTCCCATTCTCATGCAACACACCATTTTTAGAGTGAATGATATTATTACAGTGGACCCCCGGTGTTCGTCCTGCTCCAAACTTGCCCTTTTATGTAAGTGTACAGTCATCCCTTGGTTTTCGCTTGTCCCAGTTTTCGCCGATTTTGGTTTTCGCTGACTTTTTTCAGGGAAAATTTGTCTTAGTTTTTGCTGATTGTTTTAGTTTTCGCCGACCGTATGGGACCTGTCCACCAGTGACGCGCACATACAAAGGCCGTAGTCCCGCCACCCACGCACATTGTCATGCAGTCTAGCATTGTTTACGCTTGAGTGAACATCATCCCAGGAGTTTATACAAAACATTTATTAACAATTCATTGTTTTTGGGCCTTGATTATTGTGTATGACTACTAAATAAGCTACCATGGGCCCAAAGAAAGCTCCTAGTGCCACTTCTTTGGTAAAGAAAGTGAGGAACACTGTAGAAATGAAGAAAGAAATAATAGAAAAATATGATAGTGAAAGTGAGAAACACGATGGAGTTTAAGAGTGTAGCAGGCATGCAGGGAGTGTAGCAGGCATGCAGGGAGTGTAGCAGGTATGCAGGGAGTGTATCATGTATGCAGGGAGTGTAGCATGTATGCAGGGAGTGTAACAGGTATGCAGGGAGTGTAACAGGTATGCAGGGAGTGTAGCATGTATGCAGGGAGTGTAACAGGTATGCAGGGAGTGTAGCATGTATGCAGGGAGTGTAACAGGTATGCAGGGAGTGTAGCATGCATGCAGGGAGTGTAGCATGTATGCAGGGAGTGTAACAGGTATGCAGGGAGTGTAGCATGTATGCAGGGAGTGTAACAGGTATGCAGGGAGTGTAGCATGTATGCAGGGAGTGTAGCAGGTACGCAGGGAGTGTAGCAGGTATGCAGGGAGTGTAACAGGTATGCAGGGAGTGTAGCAGGTATGCAGGGAGTGTAGCATGCATGCAGGGAGTGTAGCATGCATGCAGGGAGTGTAGCATGTATGCAGGAGTGTAGCATGTATGCAGGAGTGTAAGGTATGCAGGGAGTGTAGCATGTATGCAGGGAGTGTAGCAGGTATGCAGGGAGTGTAGCAGGTATGCAGGGAGTGTAGCAGGTATGCAGGGAGTGTATCATGTATGCAGGGAGTGTAGCATGTATGCAGGGAGTGTAACAGGTATGCAGGGAGTGTAACAGGTATGCAGGGAGTGTAACAGGTATGCAGGGAGTGTAACAGGTATGCAGGGAGTGTAACAGGTATGCAGGGAGTGTAGCAGGCAGGGAGGGAGTGTAGCAGGCAGGGAGGGAGTGTAGCAGGCAGGGAGGGAGTGTAGTAGGCATGCAGGGAAGTGACCCCGGATAAGGACTTGATACCTAGAGTCCTTATGGAGGGGGATTCCCCTTCCAAAAATTAGGGTCTCGTCCCTCTCCCCTCTTCCCTCTCTCCCATCCAGAAACATCAGTCTTCAATAAAGGTAAGTGCCACATTCAGTTCATTCATTTGTGCATGTAAATCTATCTTTAAGGCCCAAAAATTTTTTTTTTCCAAACTTCTGGGTTTCTGGAACGGATTAATTGAATTTCCATTATTTCTTATGGGGAAAATAGTTTTGGTTTTCGCCGATTTTGGTTTTAGCCGATCCATCTGGAACGGATTAAAATCGAAAACCGAGGGATGACTGTATTTTTTTAAATGCTTTTGTAAGTGTATTTTTGGGGTCTAAAGGACTAGTCTACTTTACATTATTCCTTATGGGAATAAATTCATTTGGTAATGGCACTTGAACAGCATTCTGGA